>JANAVB010015524.1:0-42912 GCA_029216955.1 Iris pallida | reverse complement strand
ATATCAAAGGAGTGAAAGCAAGTGTGCGTGTGTTGTGTGTGTGTGTGTGTGTCCTCACAGAGTCGAACCTATGTCCGTATCGTGTCTGAACAGTGCGTATCGCACAGACACGCACACGTGTATAGGGAAATCCTTGTGGACACGTCCCGTGCTCGATAGAACACCACACGCAACACGAGGAGCCTCGTGCTCATGCAAGTATCTAGGTGGGGTCTAGGTCTAGGTGTACACCACCCTAACATATGTCCACGCGGTCCACGCATCACACGAACAGCGTATCGGAAGGGCTATGTGCGCATGCACGTGTCAGCCGAATCAGTGCAGGCACGATAACTTCGCACACACTCAACAAAGTCTTATAAAATTTCACGAGCACGTGGGCAGAGGTTGCACCTACGTAACCACAAATTTTATGTCAACCGTGTCGTATCCATCGAGTTATGACACTCAGAATGCAGGACAGTGCACGGGCTGTGCACGGGATCTCGTGCTACGTCCCCGTGTCCGATTTGGACACCAAAAATGTGTCAAATCAAGATTCGTCTTCACAAAACTTGTTTCAAATATAAACAACAACAAATTCATGAAAACTAAATCGAAAAATAAGAACTTTCGATTCTAAGAGACATTTCATCGAACACGTGTTCCAATACACCGACACGCGTCCGATACACCTACCAAACGGATACAAACTCCTACAAAACTACATCTACAAGTCTGTGACATCTAGATGGATGCATCTATGAAGAAAAATTAGAATTTAAAGGAGTTTAGAGGGATTTACCTATTGAGAGTCAATATCTCAATGAAACGAGCCTCCAAACGTCCCGACGTCGATTTCCTCTGGTCCAAAGCCTCTGATTCCTTGCTAGCAAGTCTCCAGTAAGTTCCTCTCCTCCCAAGGATCGTAACGTACTTCGTTTGGTCTGATTTGGATGAGAATTGAGGAAAAAAGGCTATTATAAGGGAATGGGAAGTTCTAGGGTTCTGAGAAAGCTTGACGGCTACTATACTATAACACATATAGAGGGGCTGCTGTTGTGGCCGTCCAGGGGTGCTGCTAGGGTTAGGTTAGGGTTTAAGATGGTCCACAATACAACTAAATTCCAAAAGGAGCCCATTAGCAAAAAGGCCAAAAAACTATATATTAAATAGCCTAAAAATAACTTAAATTGTTTCCTAATTAGGACTAAGCTCTAACTTAAATTCTAATTAGCTAATTAAGTCTCTAATTACATGATTATTCTTCTACTCATGGTTAACTAAGGTTAAACAATCTGCTAATTCCAAGAGCATCAATCAAAAACTATAACACCAATCAAATTAATAATAAAATAATCAAAAATTCAAATATCACACAATTACTAAAATACCCCAAATCTAGAAATGTGGTAGTGAATAAGCCATCTACATGCAGAAAGTTAGTATTCTAAAACACACAGTATACGTGAATTGATCATGTTTCTTTATCGTTTATTGTTGACTTCCATCGAGTCTATTTCAAACTGTTATCACGTCATAGTAGTACTCTTCTTACCATATCATGACATGCTTATAGTTTATCTTTCTTGTTATGATTTCTTCATGCATGTATACTATATTGTGTAATGTAGTGTTATGGTGATCTTGCTCCAATTCTGATTGGATAACTATTTTTCAGCTTTAGACGGCATAGTTTGTCGTGAGGTTTATGGTGCATATCTTGGTGACACTGACGTTACCAATGTACCAGTTGCTTCTACTGATGCAGAGTAGCATATCTCTTCCTTATGCTCTTTCGTATAATTCCTATCTAGTAGGCTTAGAGGATTTTAGTTCTAGTTGCTTTTATATTTATTTCTAGTGAGTTTGTTTTCGAGACTATCTTGAGTGGTAGTGGATTCTTTTTAAATATTTATTAACACTTTAAGTTTAATCTCTTTGTCATGACTTAGTTGTGGATGATATATGTGAAATATGTACTTGTTATGGATAATGCTTATCATAGATAGCATACTACCGCCGATACAGCGGCATAGGCTAGACTTGGCCATGCATTCTTATCCCAAAAGTGGGAGCAGGTTATGACAAGTTTTTATGGTGGCCCTGTAGAAGCATGGAAAAGAATAAAGAAAAATCCATGCGGCCAGGGAGACCCATGCGGCTCAGAGAGTTCATGCGGCTCAAGTATCCATGCGGCTCGAGCGTCTATGCGGCTCAAATAAGTCCCATGCGGCTCAGAGAGGAGCCACGTGGCCAGCAAACAGCTCTCCCGTTTGTCATTTACCGCATTAAATGCCTTGACGACTGACAACTCTGACAAGGCGACAGTTCTGACACAAAGACACCATTATGACTCCCTCATAATGACGGACTCCTAGGAAAATGAAGAAAATCTCTGACACGATCCCCCGAGATCCAGAAACTATCATGCGGCCTTGACACGTGGACAGCCGCATGCGGCTCACGAAGACTAGCCCCATGCGGCTCACGAAGACTAGCCCTATGCGGATCATGAAGACTAGCTCCATGCGGCTCACGAAGACTAGCCCCATGCGGGTCACGAAGACTAGCACTATGCGGCTCACGAAAACTATCCTCATGCGCTTCAGATCATTACCATGCGGTTCAAATGTTCAGGGGGGCCACTCTCAAGCAGCCTTGTCACGTGGCCAGCCTTATGCGGCTCAATGAGGAGCAACCTTCCTACGGCTCAGATTTCTGCAGTAGCTCGCAGTTTTGACACGTGGCATGATAGCTGGACACGTGGCATCAAATCGATCGAGATTCCTCAACAAATTCCAATAAAATATTTGGATCAAATCAGATCATTTGCAATCAGGCAAATTAATGACACGTGTCAAAAAATTCGAGGTTGACAAATCAGGAGGATTTATGTCAATCATTATTAATTACCCACAAAAGATTTGATGCAATCACATTTATTGCTCATATCTCGTATATTCAAGATGAACGGCCCAGATCCAGTGATCCTTAGCCGCCGACTTTCAAGAATGGGCAATCATTGCAAACCCTAATGATATCCCCCACTCTTATAAATAGCAGGGTGCTATTCCCTTGCAAAAAAAGACACACATAGAGAGAGATACGGAGAAGACATATACATAGAGAGCCAGAGAGAGAATATACAGAGCCTGAAAAGAGAGTATTTCTTCATCAACGCCAAGCTGTTCTTCTACAGAGCCAAAGGCTGCACCCGATCGTCCAAGGAGTAAGGCAAAGCTGCCGTCGCTTTCCCAAGCCTCTACCGTCACCCTCCAGAATCTAAAATAAACAATTGTACTTAGATTGTTGTACCTAGGTTTTCATCCCTAGGCTTTCTTTGTACAAGCGAGTTTGTATTGTGAGTCTAAGTTCAGTCCTCCGATAATTATTCTATTCTTTTACAATCAATGGCAAACACGATGGCGACCCTGCTGGGGACAAACTTCTCCACGGCTGAGGAGTTGGTGACGCAATCGGATGCAGCCAAACTTGGCTCCACGCAACAAAAGATGGTCGTCCGCTTCGACCAACAGGCGTTTGAAGAAATGCTCTCTGAGGGAAGCGCTGGCCGGGTCCAGAAGTGAACCCGTACAAAGAAAGCTCGCAGCGAGTGGAGGCCAAAATCATTTGCTCCTCCCCAAGCTCTGGACGGAGTACTCTCTGCTGTCCAAGACGGCGAAGGCGACTCTCATATGGCTCCACTTCAAGCCATAGAGGACTCTGTTGTCCCCAAGTTCGGCAGAGGAAAGCACTACGATGTTGGACTTGCAGGGACAAAGAGTGATTCTATGCGCCCCAAGAAGAAGCCGAACACTAATATGGCCAAGTCTGCCAACCGCATGCAGGATCCGCATGCGACAGAAACTGCCAGCCGCATGAAGGAGGTCTATACGGCCAGATCATCCAGCCGCATGAAGAAAACTCATACGGCCGAGACTCCCAGCCGCATAAAGAAAGCCTATACGGCTACGCCTGCCAGCTGCATGAAGATTATTGATGACAGCCGCATGGTGCCTACTCCACGTGGCTCTGTCTTCGATCGCCTCTTCTATGGTCCTGATCTCTTGTGCTCCTAAGAAGACATGTCTGACTCTCTCCAGCATCACTTAGACTCTTCCTACTATGTGCCCTTACGCACTAGAGTGAAGAAGTCTAAGGCAGCGCGAGCTTGGCAAGTTCGGTCTGCTGATTCGATCTCTGACCATCCGAGCGTCCCACATACTGTTATGCGGGCCTCAGATGGAAAGTTGTACAGAACCACTCGAGTCCAGCCCCCGGCGGCAAACGGACAAAGAGGTTCGCAAAAGTCTCCCAAAATCCAGGGAGCGAACATGGTCGATCCAGACTCATCTGACTTGCGTGAGGCCATCCTCCACAAACGCAAGGAAAGAAAAGGTGCATCAGGGTGCAAGGAGTCCTCCCACGGACGTCACTACACCCAAGTCATTGTCAACTGCTGTTGCAACAACGTGACGGTACGAAAAGACCGGCAATCCGTCTTTCAAAGACTGCAACAGTCGTCTTCAGAAGACGAGGCACTTCCCGTCGTCTCCTGCAACTCTGCTCAGAAAGTCCCCGCCGATAGAAGAGGGAGGAATATGAACGTTCCCAGCCCGAAGATCTCAACAACTATGACTAAGAGACTGTCGTCTAAGCGGATACCCACCACCAGAGTTTTCCAAGGTACCCGTTCTAAGACAAAATTTGCTACAGTGGAAGATTCGTCGTCCACACCACTAGGGTTGTTGGGACTGGGGGTAGCACTCCTCCGAACCTCCACGACAATTCGATGTTCCAAGAAGACGAGTCAGGGGAAACAACTCTTCCATCAGATGCAGCAAACCTCGACGTCTTCGAGGACGTCCACAACTTCCAAGACGAGGCAAACTCGAAAACTAGGGGTACTTTTTCTTCTGAGTCCGAACCAGAAGAAGACATTCCCACATACCCTGATGATTTCTCATTACAGGGGTATGACTCGGAAGACATGTCCTCCACCGTGCCATCCATCTCTCCTCACGTAAGGACGGTATTCATGACGGACAGCAACCAAGGTGGTTCCAGTGATCGTCAATGCATTGACACTCTGGAGGCCATACTGCTTGCCTTGGTCAAGTCTGTGGACGAGATCAAAGCGGTCCTTCCAACTCTGCAAGGAGGGACGCCTAGCAAAACAAGCGCGGGTCCCGCGGTCAATGCGGACTCAAATTCAACGGCACCGAATCCGGGCAACGATCCTCCTAAAGTAACGGCCCCCACCGCTGTGGATGAGGTCCGAGAAGCGAGAAGAGAGGTCCAGGAGCTCCGAGCCATGTTTCACGCTCGAGAAAACTCTCAAGACCTCAGAATACGGCAACCGTACCCTGCTGCATGGAGGGATGTCCCTTTTTCCGCCAAGATATAAGCCGTTCAACATCAATCTGTATGATGGCAAGACCTCTGCAAGTCGGTACATCACTTACTTCGAGGTCACCACCGACCATCTGCCCCATGAAGATACCATCCTCACATGATTATTCATTGGGGCATTGGAAGGAGTCGCCTTCGACTGGTATCACAACCTGCCAGACAACTGCATACACTCCTTCGTCGGCTTCAAGCGCATGTTCTTGGAGAGATTCTACGAAGTAGGACAGGACGTCATGATGTCCACCCTCATGGATGTCGTTCAAGGGGAGAAAGAGCTGACGAGGAACTATATTGAGCGGTTTCGTCAAACCGCAATGAAGCTGCCCTTTGGAAACCCGGATTCCTCCTTAATTGAAATTTGCCAAAAGAGACTGCTTCCAACAATTAGCCTCTGGATAGGCGAAAGTCAATTCAAGGACTGGAAGACGTTTATCATTAATGCCACAAGCGTCGAGGAACGATTGAAGAAGGTTCGCCAACTGGGATTGCACATCTCGGACGGAGAGAATAAGGGCAAGCGTCCTAATACCAACAACGACAATAGGGGTAGCCCCTCCAACAATCGGGACAGCAGGGGTAAGCAGGCTATGGTGGCCGACACAGCCCAGAAACCTGAGCCAAAACCAGCAGACAAACAATGGCCGCAAATCACTTACTCCTTCGAAGACGGTCACGTCAAGCCCATCTTGGACATGCTCATACAAGGAGACAGAATTCAGCTTCCTCTACCAAGATGGGAACCTCTGCCGGCAGAAATAGAGAACCCAAAGTACTGCCATTACCACCGCTACGTCCATCATGCTACACACGACTAGTACCAACTAAAATGGTACATCCAAAATCTCATCGATTCGAACGCTCTGGCCATCGATTTCGAGGAGGTAACCGTGGCAGCCAATATGGTGTCAGTACAATTTGGTAGCTTTCCTCCAAACGAAGCTCAAGACTTTGTGGTACCCATCCCTCTGGCGACAATAGAGATCGCTAATCTTCTACCTACCCGAGATCAGGCTGCTGGTTTATTGCCCCTCACCACATCACGTGGGGAGGTCATGTGGATCCATCCAGACTTGGTATCAGAAGTGATTCAGCCTACACCATCTTCTATTTGCAAGAAGAAGAGTGGAAAAGTCAGGTCCTGTCGCACAATCTCGACAGATATCGAAGAAGCTACAGCCGTCGTTACTCGGTCTGGGGCACAATCCCAACCTGTGGCTGATAACTCGGCTGAAGATCATCATTCCGCTACAACTGATGCTCCGGGACCGGCTCAGGCTCCGACGACCGACAAGCCTAGGCCAAAGGAGACTCGCTTTGACAAATCCCTCCGAAAAGAGGCACCGCAGGGGCTGGAGAAGCCCTACAACTTCGACATCTTGGCACAATTGGCCAACACACCGGCCAAGTTGTCATTATAGGAGCTTCTGAGACTCTCAAAGGACGTTCGCGTGGCTTTGAACGATGCACTCCAAAATGTCGACGCGTACCTGGCTCAGGTCAACCTCACGGAAGAGAACCCGCCTGCAGATCTCCAAGACAGCGCTTGTACGGGAGCGATGCCCAATATTGTCTTCACTTCGCAGGACATGCTCATCAAAACCAACCTGCACGATCGCCTGTTATACTACACTGGATACATCGGCGACGTAAAGGTGGATCGGATGCACATTGATCCTGGCTCTTCCATAAGCATTATCCTGAAGGGTCTGTTACATCATCTCCGCATCCCTATGCATCGCCTGACGTCTACAAGTACCGCCATCAGCAGTTTCAATTCGGGCAGGAGCTACCCAATTGGGAAGACTCGTCTGAAGTGTCAAATTTGTGATCTCCAGTCGGAAGACACCTGTTACGTCATAGATGCAGACACTTCTTACAACATCCTCTTGGGGTGCCCTTGGATACACGATTATATGATCGTGTCTTCCACGCTGCACCAGTGCTTCAAGTATGTCGACAAACACGGCTTTGTGAGGACAGAATTTGCCGACATAGATCCCTTCAAATGGGTCAAATCCTACTACACAGACTCCTGCCTGTACGAAAAGTCGAAGAGGCACCTTGGTGAAGGAGATGTGCAAGCTTGTACCAAGACAGCCACAGGATCAGAAGAACCTCTGACGATCCACCTCCAAGCTCGCAAACCTGGCAAGTCCGTACCCCTTACCGCCACTCTGCGTAAGGACGCAATCAGCCTCTTGGCACAAGAAGAGCAGATGATAATTCGGCTGCCAAGGTTTGGCCAAGTGCCAAGACCCACAACGGATCTACTGACAATCAGGCTGCCGAGAGTCGACCAGCCACAAACGGAGAAGCTCAATCCCTCCGACAAGCCAATAACGATACGCCTTCCCAAGAAGAGTCGTCACCCCGATGCAAGGTCTGGAACTTCTAGCGAACCAACCACTCTCCGCCCAGCATCGAGTCCCAAACTGGGGGTCGCTAGTCTACCAACAACCCCACGCTCGGCTCTACCAGCTGAACCTCTGATGATCAAGCTGCCCAGGTCGTCCTCTCAGTCTTCATTTATACAGGGGGTAGCCGAAGAGGAACCGGAGCTAGCCAAGTATGTGGCTGCCCACACTGATGTTCCCTTCACAGATGATGTAATCCCCCTAGAAAAGATACCTTACTTTATCAATAAAGGGCTATCTTTGAACTACCTCGAGCTTAATAAGCTTTGTACAATGTATGCTATGGAATAAGGTATAGGCACTCACCTACACACACAGGTGACAAATGTGTACACCGCAATCCAGCTTACTCCAGTGGAAGACGCTTACCACATATTCGAGGGAGGGGACCATACAATCATCTTCGGCCGGAAGGACGATCCGCAGCCCTTCACCATAGAAGAAGTCGACCTTGAATCAGATGCCGGGAGACTGCCTCTGTATCTTTATAGCCCCCAATCCAAATATCTCATGCAAAAATAGGGGTATGATCTGGAGACTACGTCAGGTTTGAACTACGGCACCGGGCGCCGATTACCTCTAAAGCCACCAGTCCCGGCTGGCAAACCACGGGACTACTATAGCAAGACTCGATGTGGATTAGGGTATGTTACACCCACAACGACTCCTGAAAGTTTAGATGAAGAATGTGACTGGCATTCACATTCAACCGGGTCACCAACTTCTGACTCGGATACCAGCATCAGAGACGTACTTAGACAAGTCTTGTCAGTCAACATGGCCTTCGCCGACGCTTACGAAGAAGATGAAGACATTCCAAAAATCCTCGAGTTAGAGCCGTGGGTCCAACACTTGGATGCACAATGGAAAAAGCGGTTCGAACAAAGAGAACCCCCTACTGAAGATGAAGTTATACAAGTGGATCTCGGTAGCGAATCTTCTCCAAAACTAATCTTCATCAGTAAAAGCCTAACACACGAAGAACGAGAATCGCTGCTGGAACTTGTCAAAGAATATATTGATGTGTTCATATGGAGCTATGAAGACATGCCAGGACTAAACCCCGAGGTTGTCCTTCACAAACTCAACATTAGGCCAGATGCAAAGTCGGTCAAACAACAACAGCGACGCTTCCGCCCAGGCATCATGGATACGATCAAATTCGAAGTCAACAAACTGATAGCCAGCGGCTTCATACGAAAAGAGCAACACCCATACTGGATTGCCAACATAGTACCAGTCCTCAAAAAGAATGGAAAAATTCGAATCTGTATCGACTTTCGTAATCTGAATAAGGCATGTCCCAAAGATGAATTCCCTCTCCCTATCACAGACATCATGATTGACAACACCTGCGGCTTTGAACGTATGTCATTCATGGATGGCTTCTCGGGGTACAACCAAATCAAGATGTCTCCTGAGGACGAAAAGCATACATCATTCCGAACACCGATTGGCACATACTGCTACACAGTCATGCCTTTTGGTTTGAAGAATGTCGGTGCCATATATCAAGGAGCTATGAGTATCATCTTCAGAGACCACTTACGCAAGACGGTGGAGTGCTATGTTGATGACATCGCCGTCAAGAGTCGCTGTAAGGGAGACCATCTGCAGGATCTAAGGACGGTATTCGACCTGATACGAACGCACAATTTGAAAATAAATCCCACGAAGTCCTTCCTGGTGTATCCAGCAGGAAGTTCTTG
The DNA here is from genome assembly GCA_029216955.1 of Iris pallida. Classification (NCBI taxonomy): domain Eukaryota; kingdom Viridiplantae; phylum Streptophyta; class Magnoliopsida; order Asparagales; family Iridaceae; genus Iris; species Iris pallida. The sequence continues at coordinate 33,395 of JANAVB010015524.1, read as the reverse complement.
GGTTTCATCATCATCGCCCAGGGTATTCATGTAGACTCTGAGAAGACAAAGGCAATTATAGAGATGGGTCCCCCGAAAAATCTCCGCGAACTCAGAGGCCTTCAAGGGAGGCTAGCTTACATCAGGAGGTTCATTTCTAACCTCTTCGGGCGATGTCGACCATTCACCCATCTCATAAAGAAAGGCGTCTCATTCGTATGGGACCAAGAATGTCAGCGTGCCTTCGACAGCATCAAAGAATATTTGTCGAATCCTCCAGTCCTGGTGGCCCCGGTTGCTGGAAAACCATTCTTGCTCTACGTACGAGCAATGGAACATTCCCTCGGTGCTCTGCTGGCACAAAACAACGATGCAGGTCATGAGCAAGCCATATACTACCTCAGTCGAATGATGATTGGACCAGAGCACCGATACACCGCTGTAGAGAAGGAATGCCTCGCCCTGGTGTTCGCCATTCAGAAGACACGGCATTATGTCATGGGACAAACCATACATGTGATCTCACGAGTCAATCCTCTCAGGGTCCTCATGACAAAACCAGGGGCACTCAGCTCTCGCCTCGCTACGTGGGCAATATTGCTGTTCCCTAATCATATGATCTTCGTCCTACAAAAGGCTGTTAAAGGTCAAGCCCTGGCAGACTTTATGGCAGCCCACCCAGGCTTGGAGTCGACCAGGATATATGAAGAAATCCCAGATGAGGTCGTCGACTCGCATGAAACCTCTCACGATGATATATGGCGAATGTTCTTCAACGATGCTTCGAGAACTGGACCCAAGGACAACATCGTCGTCGGAGTTAGGGTGGTGCTGGTTTCTCCTTCCGGATTGGTGATCAATCGCGCTTACTCTCTTACAGAACCCTGCTCCAATAATGTGGCCGAGTACAACGCTTTGTTCATTGGCCTCCAACTTGTAAGAGAGCTGGGGGTAGAATATCTTGAAGCATACGGCGATTCTCAGTTAATCGTCAATCAGATCCGGGGCTCATACGAAGTCTGCCACGAAGACATGATCCCCTATCACCAAATAGCGATCAACATCATCTCATCGTTCGAGGGGTTCTTCATCGAACATGTTCCCAGGCTCTGAAATATCGAAGCCGATGCCTTAGCAGGCCTGGCCTCTTCCCTAGCAGTGCCAAATCATACTCATCAATCGGTAGATGTGATATGCCACGAACTGTTTTGCCCCAAGAATAACGTTCAATTCGTGGTGAGTTATTCCGCTCAGACGATCGACGAAGTCCGAGACTGGAGACAACCATTCATCAGACGAAATGTTGTATCGCCGATCCTACGATGGATTATTGCTTCGATGTATATCAAACGCAGAAGCCAGAGAAGCCGTACGCGAAGCTCATGACGGTTTTTGCGGGGCCTATCAGCCTGGCCCAAAATTGCAAGACCTTCTTCGCCGAATGGGCTACTACTGGCCACGATGGTAGCAGATGCGATAGACTATGCAAGAAAGTGCAAAGCTTGCCAAGTCCATGAGGACTTCATCCACCAACCATCTGAATTTCTACATCCGACAGTGGTGTCCTGGCCATTCGAAGCATGGGGAATGGATATCATCGGTCCAATCACTCTATCTTCCTCCCGAGGATATCGCTTCATACTCGCAATCACAGATTACTTCTCCAAATGGGCGGAAGCTGTTCCGCTTGCAGAAGTCAAAACTTCAAATGTGATCAGCTTCCTCAAGCATCACGTTATCTATCGCTTTGGACTGTCCCGAAGGATCATCTACGATAATGGTCTGCAGTTTACAAGCCACGTCTTCTATCGGTTCTGCGACAAGCACCGCATCCAGAATATTGCTTCGACGCCATACAACACAGCAGCGAATGGGTTGGCAGAAGCATTCAACAAAACAATCATCAAACTTCTCAAGAAGTTCGTATCGTCCAACAAACACGACTAGAACGAGAAGCTTGGTGAATGCTTATGGGCGTACCGTACCACAGTCCGAACAGCCATAGGGAACACACCATTCTCCCTGGTATACGGGGGTGAGGCAGTTCTCCCATTGGAGACTCAAATACCCACACTCTGCGTCGCCTTCACTTATCAATTAACGACGGATGATAACTACTGTTGCCGACTATAAGAGTTAGAGGCCTTAGATGAAAAGTGCCTCCTGGCTCAGCAACGAATCGAGCTTTACCAAGCACGCATCTCTGGAGCCTTCAACAAGAAGGTTAAAATCAGAACATTCCAGGTGGACGATCTCGTTCTGGCAGTCCGGAGGCCGATGGTCATGACTCACAAGATCGTCGGCAAGTTCCAGCCAAAATGGGAAGGTCCATTTATCATCGAGGCCGTATTCTCCAACGGTGCTTGCCGTCTCACAAAACAAAATAGAGACTTGCTCATGTTGTCCGTCAATGGCAAGTTTCTGATAAAATATTATGTCTAAATGACACATTCCAGATCCTTGAGTCATATACCCGCTGGTGTCGCTGAACTCACTAACGCAATATTCCAGATCATTGAGTTATGTACCCGTGGGTGCCGCTGAACTCACACCCACAACATTTTAGATTATCGAGTCATGTACCCGCTGGTGCCGCTGAACTCACTCTAATAATATTCCAGATTATCGAGACATGTACCCGTTGGGGCCGCTGAACTCACATCCACAATATTCCAGATTATCGAGTTATGTACCCGCTGGTGCCGCTGAACTCACATCCATAACATTCCAGATTATCGAGTCATGTACCCGCTGGTGCCGCTGAACTCACTTCCACAATATTCCAGATTACCGAGTCATGTACCCGCTGGTGCCGCTGAACTCACTTCCACCAAATTCCAAATTATCGAGTTATGTACCCACAGGTGCCTCTGAACTAACATTCCGGTCACCCTTCCGGGGGAAAGTCATGTATGACCATACCTCTGAACTTTCTTCCTGGAAGAGATCCTCCCTCATGATCCACTACCCGCACTCCCAGTGCACAAAAAGGGTAACAAATCTACAAATTTCCAAAACGGCCATGTCCTCAGTACCTCAGAGTCGTTTTCACTTCCGCCAAAAACAAATCACCCCTTTACATAGAACTTCCATGTCCTCATTACCTCTGAGTCGTTCTATGTACCCTCCTTCATTGATCCCACTCCTGCCATATACTCATTACCACTGAGTGGGAAGGCTCCGTCAAAGAAACCTTCATGCTTGCCATGTGTCACGACCTGCACCCTAGAGTAAGGGCACGAGACGTAGGTACGTCCAGCCTACGCCGCAGTGTCGGCGGTAGAACGCTGTCCTAGGTCACAACATCTAACAATTGAAGGTAATAACAGTTATACTCCCCGAATGGGGGTGACATAACAGAAATATAACTCAACCACAACTAAGGTAGAACAGGTAAGATAGATAGATAATGAAAGATAACAATATCCAGAACAGAGAATCACAGAGATACAATCCAGAGTTCTAAGTGTCTAAAATAAATACATCTCAGAATATCTCAAAGTCTAGTACAATAATCCCAAAAAGTAAGACAATCGTAAACTAATGGAGTGTCGTCTACAGCTAATGGATCCTGCTGCTGGTCCAAATCCGGGCACTCATCTAGTGTGGCACCATAGTAAGTAGGGCAGAACGCCTCAGCCTCGTCCTTTGTAATATTTCAACAGGTCCAGTCAGGACAGGAACGAGCACATATCTCTCAACAGTTCATATCAGGTTAGAAGTATAAATCAATGCAATAGAGTAAAATACAGAAAGTGCTGAATGGAAGTACAAGTAAAACAGGAGATATTTGTAACTGGAAATAGATACATGATAGTAAAGACTGTAAGTGACTACGTGATTTAGAGTACAATATGGTTATGTAAACGGCTTAGGGGCACATGAATACAAATAAGGAGGCACATTTATACAGTTACTTGGGATAATGTTCACATAACCAATTCTACTCACCCCGCCCCAATCAGTACACAAGGATCTATTCAAGTTACGTTATAAGCACATGAATACAACTAAGATACGTGAACTCATTTAATGTGTAGTACATGAGGCACGTGAAAGCATATGAGAACATGTAAAAACATGAACTAGTACGAGTATAAGGAGTACCTGATGCACATGATAAAGTACATGAACATGAAATACCCGATGCACCCGTAGAGGGATAACATCTCAGGAAGGGATCCATATAGTACTAATCCGTGAAGATACGTGTCAACATCATGTAGAGTAATCTAGAGCATGAATATATCCAGACAGGTATAAAAAGATCAAAGAATGTACTCGCTTGTAACCGGTGAATCTGAGAGAATATAGACTATCCGAGGAGTGGTGTCTGTCTCCTATAGAACAGTACGAGTCACTATGAGTCTACAATGATAATACAAAGCAAATTAATGCATTCTACATGAAACTAGGTCAATCTAGACCAAAGTCAACACTTGGTCAACTCTGGTCAACCCTAAAGTCAAACCTAGTCAAATAGTCTAATCTAGGTCTAACCAAACTATTCTAGGTTCACTAGGCTAATCTAGGTAATACCATGTCAAGCCATGCCTATATACATAACCAATAGGCCATCTATACACTATCACTCAATATTATAACACATCACTAATATCCCACAAACATATTCACAATGTACCATGTATATATATATACATTACACACATTATATATATATAACTAATATATATAGGAATAACATTATGCTACATAATATAGGATACAAAGCATGTATCTATAGGGAATGAGAGAGGACACAAGAGTCTTGGTGTGTGAAGAGGGAAGTGTGGTGTTATGTTGGAGTGTAAAAAAAAGGATAGCAAACAGTTAATTTATTGATATAACCCAACAAGAGTTCACACAGTCCTCTAAACTAGTCAATCTCAGATTTGCAAAGCCATTTTCAAGTCATTCATTACAAAAGGAAGGGAGGTCAATTCAGTTTACAGTTAATATAAAAGGAGGGAAATCCATTCAAAACTAACTATATAGTTAAAAGCTATTTCCAGGTTCACAATCCAGTTTCAGTTTTTTTTAAACAGGGGAAATCAGTTCTTAACTAAACAGTGTAGTGAACTATACTCAGGTTCAACATTCAATTCCAGGTTGTAATTCAATCAATCAACAGTTCAAATTAGGAAGACTGGGATCAATTTCAGTGATTCGCATTAGTAAACAAAAGGAAGCTCATTTCAGTTATTAGTGAAGGTTCATAGTACAGGAAAGAAGAACTCAGTGATCAAGTACAACAAGGTTTGAAAACCATCCCAGGTTTAAAACAGTCAACAATGAGTGTGTGTGTCAAAGGATTAGAAAACAGTGAGAGGAAGACATAGGTAACAGTGAACATAAAATCAAATCTCAGTTTCTCATGACAGTTAAAAGGAAGAACATTTAAACTTACAATGTAACTCATCCACATATGCTCAGGCTAAAAGTAAACTGGGAACTAATCTCAGTTTACTCATGTATGAACCACACCACATTAGTCAAACCATCTCAGGTATGGAAGAATAATTCAACTAGTTAATGAAATTGATACTCAGGTTTTAACAGTGAACACCCCCCCTCAATTACAGTAAAACAGTGACATGAAACCTATAGGAATTTCTCAGATTTTGAAGGTAAATCCCAGTTGATTTCAGTTATCAATACAACTCAAATCAACAAGAGTTTTAAGAAAAATAGTCCCTAGAGTAATCTCAGATATCAGTATCCAAACCACATCCATTTCAAACCAATTTCAACCTACAACTAGGTAATACATAGATGAACATGTTAGGGACTTAACAACATGTAATTAACAGTGCTTAGGGGGTTAAAATGATTGCTAAATCTCAGTTTTGAAATCTGGAACAAAATCAAGAAACAGGGAATTAACACAATTTTTTAGGAAATGGGAAATGACATTTAACAATCAAAATCGAATTAAAATAGTAATTTAAAGGTTGGTAACTATTAAACACAATGCATACATGCTACGTGATGTGTTTGTGTCCACAGAAGTGGACACAAACGTGTCCAATTAATCAAAACCCAAAAACTGAAAACACAGGGCACAATGACAGCCAAGCGTCGTACACGTGTTCGTGTCGATCGTGTGCACGACACACAGCGACACGACTCACGAGAAATGGTCCACGTGTTCACCTAGACTAGAGCTAGTGATAGGACAGCCTAAATTGTGTCCAAGTTGCGTGTACACGACACGAGACACGCGTGTCAGTGCCCAAAATGACAGCCGACTGTACAGTGCACAAATCGGTGCACGCGTTCGTGCGTGTCCGACATGACACGTGGGGCTCTGAAAATTGGGGAGCCCCGTGTCAGTGTCAGCCCCTAGCTACACGTCAAATTTGGCATATCGAGGAGCCGTGTCCGTGTCGCAATCACGCCCGAGCAGCAGGGCACACACAGTGCCTGTGCACGTGCGCGCGCAACCACGTGTTCGCGTGTTCGTGTGGACTCGACACGACACTAAGACACCACAAAACTACAGAAACGCATAAGCGACACATAGATCTAATTTCCTATTCAAAAACAATTCCAAAAATCACACAAAATGCCCATTGGGGCATTTCATCAAACACTTAATAACATACACTGATACGTGTCCAGAATGGACAAGAAATGACACAAAAATTTGGGAATCTCTATTCCTACAGTTAGGCTAGGGTTAGGGCATTCCTAAAATGATTTTTGACAGAATTTAAGGGCATTAAATAAGATTATACCTTTAGGTGTTCAAACTCCCAAAAAGCTCCAAAGAGAAGGATCTCTCAAACTACCAAAAACTTCCCAAATTGTTTTCTCCCTGTCAAAAATTATTACCAACAGTAAGAACACAGGATTTAGAGCCTATTGCAATTTATTTGAAGGAATTTGGAGAAGAAATAAATTTTCTAAGGATTTATAAAGTTGGGGACTCACCTCTTCCAAATGGCAAGTTTCCTAAAGAGGCAACCCTAGTTTTAAGAGCATATAACTAGGGGAGTGGCTGACCATAGAGGCTAATCAGAATTTCTAGGGTTAGGGCTTGGTTCAATGGGTGTGGGCTATGGGCCATTAAGCCTATTAGTCATAAAATGACTTGTGACTTCACAAGCCATTTCCATATCAAACTAACTCCTAATTTCACCAAATTAATCCCAATGAGTTCATTCTCACGAACTTAAGTCAACCTAGGTTCTCAAATCCTAATCTCTTAGTTAAGACCCAGGTTAGCCACTAGGTTAGTCTACAAGGTCAACTTAAGTCAAAGTCTCTATAGGGTCAAAATCAATTCTACTAAAAATCACCAAAAATCACTAAAAATCATATTAAATATATTTAACCCAAATAATTAATAATAATTCCAATTAATTTACAAATTTTCAAAAATAACCAAAATGACCAAAATACCCTCAAGCTAGAAAAGTGGTAGTGACAAATCTACCCTCCTTAAAATAATTTCGTCCTCGAAATTAAAGGCGAAACTAAACTGCTGAGAAGGATAGAAAAGTATACCTCAAGGTCCAAAAAGATAGGGGTACCGCTCACGCATCTCATCCTTCCGCTCCCAGGTAGACTCTCCTGGAGAATGATGCCTCAATGCGACGCGTACCAAGGGTATCACCTGGTTCCTCAATACCTTCTCTCGGCGATCGAGAATCTCCCCAGGCTGCTCTGGATAACTGAGAGTAGGTCCAACCTCTATCTCCGAGTGATCGAGCACATGGCTAGGGTCAGCCACGTACCGTCTCAGCTGTGATACGTGAAATACGTTGTGGACGCCCACTAGTGCAGGTGGCAAGTCTAGCCTGTATGCCACGTCACCGACTCTCCCGCTGACAACGAAAGGGCCGATGAAGCACGGGCTATGCTTCCTACCTCCACCAAAATGTATTATACCAGGTGTCGGAGATATCTGCAGAAAAACCATGTCTCCAACCTAATCACAAGCAAGGTCTCAAGTTACTAAAAATCAAACACGATCAACCAACAAAACAAACAAAATACAACCTACTTCTAATCCTAGCTCTAAATCTGTACCTCAAACTCCAGCGGCCTCCGGTGGCTATCGGCCCAGTGCCGATGTCTGTCCTGCGCCACGCGAAGTCTGTCCCTGATGAGCTTCACCTTCTCGGCTGCATCAACAACCATCTCTGGTCCCAGTAAAGCTCGCTCTCCAACATCATCCCAAGATAAGGGTGTACGACACCTATGCCCGTACAGAGCCTCAAACGGTAACATCTCAATGCTGGCCTAAAAACTGTTGTTGTAAGCAAACTCCACCAAATGCAGGTGATCCTCCCAGGAACCTCCAAAATCCAGGACGCACGTCCGCAATATATCCTCAAGGGTCTGAATAGTCCTCTCTGACTGTCCGTCCGTTTGGGGGTGGTATGCGGTACTAAACTTGAGCTGAGTGCCCAAGCTAGTCTGCAGACTCCTCCAGAAATGGAAAGTAAAGCGGCTATCCCAATCTGAGACTATGCTGACGGGAACTCCGTGAATCCTGACTATCTGTCTCATATACAACTCCGCGAGCCTCTCTGTAGACGTACCCACCTTGACTGGTAAGAAGTGGGCCGATTTGGTCAACCTGTCAACGATGACCCAAATTGTGTCTTTCCCTCCTGGTGTACGGGACAGCCCTGATACAAAATCCATGGTAATATGTTCCCACTTCCACTTTGGAATGGGCAACGGCTACAACAATCCCCCGGGCCTCTGCCTCTCTGCCTTGACCTGCTGACAGATCAAGCATCTGGCTACAAAGTTGGACACCTCCCTCTTCATTCCGTACCACCAGACATCTTTCGCAGATCCCTGTACATCTTGTTGGCACCAGGATGTATAGAGTACTGCAATCTGTGAGCCTCCTGCATACCCTGCTCTCTGAGCTCCCCACTAGGCATACATAACCTGGCACCGTGCCTCAGGGCACCATCCTCTGCAAGTGAGAACTCAGAATCCTCCACTCCCATACTGATCCGCTCTCGGATACACCGCAGAGCCACATCATCAAACTGTATCACCTTGATCCTGTCCATCAAGTCCGACTGTATCTGAAGGCCCCATAACTGCATCTGCACTCCGGGCACAATCACCTCTATCCCAAGGCTCTCCAAATCTGCAAGCAGGTGCCGATCCATAGTCAAACACATGGCTGTCGGATACCTACTCAAGGCATCGGCAACCACGTTAGCCTTCCCCGGGTGATACTGAAGTGCGATATCAAAGTCCTTCATCAACTCAAGCCACCTGCACTGTCTCATGTTGAGCTCCTTCTATGTAAACACATACTTCAAGCTCTTGTGATCTGTGAAAATCTCCACCCTCTCGCCGTACAGATAGTGCTTCCATAACTTCAAAGCAAAAATCACTGCTGCCAACTCCAGGTCATGGGTAGGGTAGTTCTTCTCATGGGGACGTAATTGCCTGGAAGCATAGGCAATCACCTTCCCATGCTGCTGCAAGACGCAACCCAGCCCCTTTCCTGAAGCATCACTATAAATAGTGAATCCACCTGATCCTGAAGGCAATATCAGAATCGGAGCTGTCGTAAGCCGCTTCTTCAACTCATCAAAAGCTGCCTGACACTTCTCTGACCATACAAACTCAGTATCCTTCCGGGTCAACCGTGTCAACGGCTCTGCAACCCGGGAGAAATCCTGCACAAATCTCCGATAATATCCTGCCAGCCCCAGGAAACTCCTGATCTCTGCTACTGAAGTCGGCGCTGTCCAAGCCTCAACTGCTACAATCTTCTTGGGGTCAACTGAGATACCATCTCCAGTCACCACATGCCCCAAGAAGTCCACCCGATCTAAGAAGAACTCACACTTGGAGAGTTTCCCATAAAGCTGCTCCTGCCTGAGAGTCTTTAGCACTATCCGCAGATGCTCCTCATGCTCATCCTCTGTCTTGGAATATATCAAGATATCATCAATGAACACCACCATGAACTTGTCCAAGTACTGGTGGAACACCTTGTTTATTAGATTCATAAAGACTGTTGGTGCATTGGTTAGCCCAAACGGCATAACCAAAAACTTAAACTGCCCGTACCGCATCCTGAAAGCGGTCTTGGGGATATCCTCCTTCCTCACCTTCACCTGGTGATAACCCGACCTCAAATCAATCTTGGAGAACACCCGAGCTCTGCTCAACTGATCAAACAGATCATCGATCCGCGGCAGTGGGTATCTGTTCTTGATTGTCAGGTTGTTAAGTGCCCTGTAGTCGATACACATACGTACCGACCCATCCTTCTTCGGTACGAAGAGCACCGGGGCACCCCAAGGTGAAGAACTCGAGCGAATGAAGCCCTTGTCCTGCAGCTCATCCACCTGCTTCTTCAGCTCCACTAACTCGATGTTGTTCACTCTATAGACATGCTGGAAGATCGGTTCCGCGCTGGGAACCAAGTCTATCGAGAACTCTACATCTCTGTCCGGTGGAAGCCCTGGCAACTCCTCTGGGAATACGTCCATAAACTCTGCGATCAAGGGATGCGGAGCCACCTGCTCCTCGACTGACGCTCCACAAAAGACTCTGCCATCCTGCTCTGCCTGCCGTCGGGTGTACTCAAAATCTGGCTCTCCTGGCGCCCCGAACAAAACTCTACCCCCACGGCAATCAATGCGGACGTGGTGTCTACTCAGCCAGTCCATACCTAATATAATATCGTAGTTCGGTAATGGCATGACTAGTAGACTCACCCCCAACTCTCGGCCTCCCAAAATGACACTCCGCCCTCTGCAAACATCACTCACGAGGATGACCCCACCCCCGGTCATGATCTTGCAGGTCCTAGGCAATGGTTCCGAAATCAAACTGTGTCTAATAGCATACGATACAGACACAAACCTATGGGAAGCCCCGGAATCAAATAATGCGAATGCTGGAAGGGAGTCGAGAAGAACCGAACCTGCTATCAGCTCTCCGATAACCTCAGCATCCTCAGCTGCCATGGCAAAAGCTCGCCCCTGCTGTCCACCTCGTGCCTGCTGCTGGTGCTGCTGGAACCTCTGCTGCTGGGTTGGCAGGGTTGGTCCCCTCTGCTGGCCTGTTGGAGCCTTAGCTCCACCTCCCTGCTGTCCTCGCCCAAAAGCCCCTGGGCAGTCCCTCAACTGGTGATCTCCAGCACCACAAAGTAGGCACTTGCCTAGCTTCTTCCTGCACTCATGGATCATGTGCCCTGGCTTCTTGCAGAAGGTACAAATGACTACCGGACGAGGTGCCTGCTGCCCTCTCTGCTGTTGGTGCTGCTGCACTGGCCTCTGCTGCTGATGCTGTTGCTGATACTGCTGCACTGGCCTCTGCTGCTGCTGCTGCTGGAAGTGAGGCCTCTTGGCCTGCCCCTGACTGCTACTGCCTGACTGAAAGTCTCGACCTCTCTTCTGCCTCAGTCCCAGGTCGTCCTCTGCCGCCATGGCCCCAGAATAAATCTCAGCAAATGTAGCATTCCGGTCGCTCTTAGTCAGCGATCGAATCTCTCTAATCAGACCTCGGCGAAACTTCCTCGCCTTCGTCTTCTCAGTCAAATCATCAATAAAATGGGCCAGTCGGCAGAACTCCCCGGCGTACTCTGCCACCGTCTGGTTCCCCTGAACCAGAGCCTCAAACTGCGCCTCGATCCCACCCAAGGCTACATCGAGAAAGAACTGCTCCTTGAACAGCTCATTGAACTGGGCCCAAGTCTAGCCCTCCACACCAACTCTGGGATCAGCCTGATACCATGCTCGGGCCAAATCCTGCATCTGGCTGCCTGCCGCCTCGATCTGGAGTCGAGCTGGTATCTCTGCTAGTCGGAAAATCTCCTCAATGTGCTCAACCCAGTCATCTGCAACGTGAATACCCTCAGTGCCGAAGAACTCCCGAGGGTGCATCTTCTGGAAGTCCGGTATATCCTTCTCCCTCCGACGGGGCTGCTACTGAGTCCCCTGAGCTGTGATCATCTCCACTGTGGTGCGAACCAGCTGGTGCGCCTCATCGATCCCATGTCAGAAATTGGCAGTCTGCCTCGTTTGCTGCTGCTGGTGAGACTCAAGAATCCTCTCCACGAAAGAGAAGAGATGGACAGCATCTACCATCCCCGCAGGCGGAGGCTGCTGCGTGTGAAGGATCTCTGGAATCACAACTGGCCTCCTGACTGCTGGAGGTGCTCCTCCAAAAGTGGCAAAAACTCCCACTCCTGAGGGCTGCACTGGCCCTGTGGCACCGGGAGCTGGATGCTGGACATGAGAGGTGGCAGACCCCTCTCCAGCCTCTCCCGTCACGGGGCGATGCGATCGCGTCTCAACCATCCTGGAGACACAGATCAAACAAGAAGCAATTACTGAGAATGAGTCGAAATAATCAAAGGAGGACAGTTTAAAATTCTAAGGAAGACAATAAGCAGCAAAATAGATATACGGAATTTGATAAGGAGTTTTCCTAGTGTGATTGAGTACCTTCAAACATATGCTAATTTCTACTGCAGGCAGCAGCGATATTCTAGTTCGAATACCACTACACTTATATCCTAGGCCTGCATGGGCCACCACTAAAAATGTGTCACGACCCGCACCCTAGAGTAAGGGCACGAGACGTAGGTACGTCCAGCCTACGCCGCAGTGTCGGCGGTAGAACGCTGTCCTAGGTCACAACATCTAACAATTGAAGGTAATAACAGTTATACTCCCCGAATGGGGGTGACATAACAGAAATATAACTCAACCACAGCTAAGGTAGAACAGGTAAGATAGATAGATAATGAAAGATAACAATATCCAAAACAGAGAATCACAGAGATACAATCCAGAGTTCTAAGTGTCTAAAATAAATACATCTCAGAATATCTCAAAGTCTAGTACAATAATCCCAAAAAGTAAGACAATCCTAAACTAACGGAGTGTCGTCTACAGCTAATGGATCCTGCTGCTGGTCCAAATTCGGGCACTCATCTAGTGTGGCACCGTATAAGTAGGGCAGAATGCCTTAGCCTCGTCCTCTGTAATATTTCAACAGGTCCAGTCAGGACAGGAACGAGCACATATCTCTCAACAGTTCATATCAGGTTAGGAGTATAAATCATTACAATAGAATAAAATACAGAAAGTGCTGAATGGAAGTACAAGTAAAACATGAGATATTTGTAACTGGAAATAGATACATGATAGTAAAGACTATAAGTGACTACGTGATTTAGAGTACAATATGGTTATGTAAACGGCTTAGGGGCACATGAATACAAATAAGGAGGCACATTTATACAGCTACTTGGGATAGTGTTCACATAACCAATTCTACTCACCCCGCCCCAATCAGTACACAAGGATCCATTCAAGTTACGTTATAAGCACATGAATACAACTAAGATACGTGAACTCATGTAATGAGTAGTACATGAGGCACGTGAAAGCACATGAGAATATGTAAAAACATGAACTAGTACGAGTACAAGGAGTACCTGATGCACATGATAAAGGACATGAACATGAAATACCCGATACACCCGTAGAGGGATAACATCTCAGGAAGGGATCCATATAGTACTAATCCGTGAAGATACGTGTCAGCATCATGTAGAGTAATCTAGAGCATGAATATATCCATACGGGTATGAAAAGATCAGAGAATGTACTCGCCTGTAACCGGTGAATCTGAGAGAATATAGACTGTCCGAGGAGTGGTGTATGTCTCCTATAGAACAGTACGAGTCACTATGAGTCTACAATGATAATACAATGCAAATTATTGCATTCTACATGAAACTAGGTCAATCTTGACCAAAGTCAACTCTTGGTCAACTCTGGTCAACCCTAAAGTCAAACCTAGTCAAATAGTCTAATCTAGGTCTAACCAAACTATTCTAGGTTCACTAGGCTAATCTAGGCAATACCATGTCAAGCCATGCCTATATACATAACCAATAGGCCATCTATACACTATCATCCAATATTATAACACATCACTAATATCCCACAAACATTTTCACAATGTACCATGTATATATATACATTACACACATTATATATATATATAAGTAATATATATAGGAATAATATTATGCTACATAATATAGGATACAAAGCATGTATCTATAGGGAATGAGAGAGGACACAAGAGTCTTGGTGTGTGAAGAGGGAAGTGTGGTGTTATGTTGGAGTGTAAAAAAAAGGATAGCAAACAATTAATTTATTGATATAACCCAACAAGAGTTCACACAGTCCTCTAAACTAGTCAATCTCAGATTTGCAAAGCCATTTTCAAGTCATTCATTGCAAAAAGGAAGGGAGGTCAATTCAGTTTACAGTTAATATAAAAGGAGGGAAATCCATTCAAAACTAACTATATAGTTAAAAGCTATTTCCAGGTTCACAATCCAGTTTCAGTTTTTTTTAAACAGGGGAAATCAGTTCTTAACTAAACAGTGTAGTGAACTATACTCAGGTTCAACATTCAATTCCAGGTTGTAATTCAATCAATCAACAGTTCAAATTAGGAAGACTGGGATCAATTTCAGTGATTCGCATTAGTAAACAAAAGGAAGCTCATTTCAGTTATTAGTGAAGGTTCATAGTACAGGAAAGAAGAACTCAGTGATCAAGTACAACAAGGTTTGAAAACCATCCCAGGTTTAAAACAGTTAATAATGAGTGTGTGTGTCAAAGGATTAGAAAACAGTGAGAGGAAGACATAGCTAACAGTGAACATAAAATCAAATCTCAGTTTCTCATGACAGTTAAAAGGAAGAACATTTAAACTTATAATGTAACTCATCCACATATGCTCAGGCTAAAAGTAAACTGGGAACTAATCTCAGTTTACTCATGTATGAACCATACCACATTAGTCAAACCATCTCAGGTATGGAAGAATAATTCAACTAGTTAATGAAATTGAAACTCAGGTTTTAACAGTGAACACCCCCCCTCAATTACAGTAAAACAGTGACATGAAACCTATAGGAATTTCTCAGATTTTGAAGGTAAATCCCAGTTCATTTCAGTTATCAATACAACTCAAATCAACAAGAGTTTTAAGAAAAACAGTCCCTAGAGTAATCTCAGATATCAGTATCCAAACCACATCCATTTCAAACCAATTTCAACCTACAACTAGGTAATAGATAGATGAACATGTTAGGGACTTAACAACATGTAATTAGCAGTGCTTAGGGGGTTAAAATGATTGCTAAATCTCAGTTTTGAAATCTGGAACAAAATCAAGAAACAGGAAATTAACACAGTTTTTTAGGAAATGGGAAATGACATTTAACAATCAAAATCGAATTAAAATAGTAATTTAAAGGTTGGTAACTATTAAACACAATGCATATATGCTACATGATGTGTTTGTGTCCACAGAAGTGGACACAAACGTGTCCAATTAATCAAAACCCAAAAACTGAAAACACAGGGCACAATGACAGCCAAGCGTCGTGCACGTGTTCGTATCGATCGTGTGCACGACACACAATGACACGACTCACGAGAAATGGTCCACGTGTTCACCTAGAATAGAGCTAGTGATAGGACAGCCTGAATCGTGTCCAAGTCGCGTATACACGACATGAGACACGCGTGTCAGTGCCCAAAATGACAGCCGACTGTGCAGTGCACAAATCGGTGCACGCGTTCGTGCGTGTCCGATACGACACGTGGGGCTCTAAAAATTGGGGAGCCCCGTGTCAGTGTCAGCCCCTAGCTACACGTCAAATTTGGCGTGTCGAGGAGCCGTGTTCGTGTCGCAATCACGCCCGAGCAGCAGGGCATGCACAGTGCCTGTGCACGCGCGCGCGCGACCACGTGTTCGTGTGTCCGTGTGGACTCGATACGACACTAAGACACCACAAAACTATAAAAATGCATAAGCGACACATAGATCTAATTTCCTATTCAAAAACAATTCCAAAAATCACACGAAATGCCCATTGGGGCATTTCATCAAACACTTAATAACATACACTGATACGTGTCCAGAATGGACACGAAACGACATGAAAATTTGGGAATCTCTATTCCTATAGTTAGGCTAGGGTTAGGGCATTCCTAAAATGATTTTTGACAGAATTTAAGGGCATTAAATAAGATTATACCTATAGGTGTTCAAACTCTCAAAAAGCTCCAAAGAGAAGGATCTCTCAAACCACCAAAAACTCTCCAAATTGTTTTCTCCCTGTCAAAAATTATTACCAACAGTAAGAACACAGGATTTAGAGCCTATTGCAATTTATTTGAAAGAATTTGGAGAAGAAATGGATTTTCTAAGGATTTACAAAGTTGGGGACTCACCTCTTCCAAATGGCAAGTTTCCTAAAGAGGCAACCCTAGTTTTAAGAGCATATAAATAGGGGAGAGGCTGACCATAGAGGTTAATCAGAATTTCTAGGGTTAGGGCTTGGTTCAATGGGTGTGGGCTATGGGCCATTAAGCCTATTAGTCATAAAATAACTTGTGACTTCACAAGCCATTTCCATATCAAACTAACTCCTAATTTCACCAAATTAATCCCAATGAGTTCATCCTCATGAACTTAAGTCAACCTAGGTTCTCAAATCCTAATCTCTTAGTCAAGACCCAGGTTAGCCACTAGGTTAGTCTACAAGGTCAACTTAAGTCAAAGTCTCTATAGGGTCAAAATCAATTCTACTAAAAATCACCAAAAATCACTAAAAATCATATTAAATATATTAAACCCAAATAAATAATAATAATTCCAATTAGTTTACAAATTTTCAAAAATGACCAAAATGACCAAAATACCCTCAAGCTAGAAAAGTGGTAGTGACACCATGTCCTCATTACCTCTGAGTAAGTACGATGATTCCCTTTCGACTTATTATCCGTACCCACAACCGGAGTATGCCAAGGGTAATAGGCCCACAAATATTCTCCGCTGAGTCCACTCCTGCCATGTCCTCATTACCTCTGAGTAGGAAGACTCCACGGAAAACCTCCGTACTTACCATGTCCTCATTACCTCTGAGTAAGTATGTTGGTCCTCTTTCGTCTTATTATCCGTACCCTGAACCAGGGTACGCTAAGGGTAATAAGCCCACAAATGTCCTCTGTTGACCACAAATATCCTTCGTTGAGTCCACTCCTGCCATATCCTCATTACCTCTGAGTAGGAAGACTCCACGGTAAAACCTCCATACTTACCATGTCCTCATTACCTCTGAGTAAGTATGTTGGTTCCCCTTTATCCTATTATCTGTATCCTAAGTCGGGGTACGCAAAGATAATTGGCCCACAAATGTCCTTTGCTAAGTCTCTTAGTACAGGCCCACCATTCCTCATCATGCCCCGGGAGCCCAGCTGCTCCATGGCATTCTATCTTCCGATACCCCGAACACCCATAACCACCATATCGTGGAAGTGTTCTAGGTATCCCCAATCAAACTTGTTATCCGTACCTAAAACCAAGGTATGCTAGGGGTAACAGGTCCACAAACAAGTCCCCCATGCGGGACAAACATCACCACAATACCACAGGCACAACAAGCAATACAAATAAAGGGTAGAATGAAAAGTACTCTTTATTTGAAAGACGAAAAAAGCATTACATATTTTGGGACCACGTCCCTCTCAAAGGGAAAAGAAAAAGCAAACAGAAACAAAAGAAAAAAAGGCCGACTATAGCTCGACATTACACAACTCCAAGAGGCGGTTTCTCACCAAGGCAGTACCCCCCTCAAGCCTCTGTCTAGCTCGGCGCTCGGCCTCCTGGGACAACCGCTCCCCATTATCCAGGTCCATGAGTGCCCGACAGTCGTCGTCCAACCTCTTCAGAGCCACTTCCAAGTCAGCCGAAGCTTGATTGACTTTGTCAGCTTCCTGGATAATTAGCCCCCTGTCGATCTGGGTAGCCTCGAGCTCAGACTCAAAGAAAGTTAACTTCCTCGAAAGCTCAAGGATCTGCTCCCGCGTGTCAACAATCTCGCGAGAGGCAGTTGCTTCCCGAGCCGTATCATCTTTACTCTCATGGCTCAATTGATCATATCGATCAGACAGAGTGTGGAGATCCTTCAGTATGGCTGGCCTAGTTTTATCATGAGCTGCCTTCGCCTTCTCTATAGCAGCTGTGAGGGAGCCGCGCTCCTGATCAATAGCAGCAGACAGATCAACCTACCGCAGTGCCTGATGCTGGGCCACCAGTTGATCAGTCTCCAGTAATTTTGCTTCCAGAAGTGCAGCCACTCCTGCCCCCACCAGGAAGGGCCTTAAGGATATCAATTTGACCCTGGGCGCATTGTCGGGCCAAGACGAAAGAGGTCCCTCTCTCCACAGCAGCTTTTATCCCCTTTTTAAGTGACGATAAAAGCTGTCGACCACGTCCTATAACGCTTCGTCCAGGACCTCTGTAAAGGACGGTGTCAGAGGAAGCGTGGCCGACAGCATCGAAGGAGTTGTGCTAGAACTTGCCACCAAGGGGGCAACCTCCGAGCAGAACGATGCACGGATAGCGGCTAATTCTTCCTCCGCCACCCGAAGAGCCTGAACACTTGGAAGGGCGGAGAGGTCGACTCTCGGGATTGCCAGAGCAGAGGAAGACACAAGGACCATCATCCCCGGCCCCGGTTGTCCCATCACCGGACTTGCCGAACTCGAGCCCACAGGAGGCCCATCAAGACGAGCTGGAAGGAGAGGAGATACGCTCCTCTCCGCCACTGCCCCTTCAGCAGAGTCCGTCACAACGATGTCCATCCTTGGCACTGGAGAGGCAGGACCTGTATGCCCATAACAATGATCAATCGACGTGACCCGAAGGATGTGATGATAGAGCAGATAGGCCTCCTTGCAAGTTAAGATTCGGCTTATCTTACCAGGAGAGGAGCATGGAGGCTGCAGCTCGTTCACAACTGGCAGGGTCTCCTCGCCCGCGATCTCCAAATTAAATTTGGCCGGCTCCTCTGACCTAGCCACCTCGGAGGGAGAGGAACTCGATCAGCATCATCTTGACGAAATTCAGCAATTTCAGGGGCAGGCTCACCGGAGCCCCCGTCATCCCGAGTCACGACATCGGCAACCCGAGATTCCTCTTCTTATGACGCCTACAAGAGGGAAGAAAGATGATTAAGATCAAAGCTAGAAGAAAGGAAGGACCGGTAATAACTTATTTACCTCTGATGCAGGGTCGACTTCTTCGCCTCTTTCTTTTATAGTTAGCCCACGGTACCTGGTCACAGCCAGTTTTTGAGAGCGAGGGATGCCGCCGACAGGAGAAAGTCGCCTGCTACACTTTTGTGTAGGGCCGGGTGCAACAGATTGCTGATCTACTACCACCTCATTTGGCAAAACAGGCGGCTGATCCGCCCCTACATTTGCCACCGAAAGAGAAGAGTCATCTTCATCATGCTCCTCGCCTTCGTCATCTGCAGCAGCGGAGTTCGAATTCGGCACTTCGACTCTGTCCTTCCTCTTCCTTGTCTTGGCCCTCTGGGAACCCTCATCTAGGCCGGTACCAATAATAAAACCGGTACCCGAGCTAAACTGACAAGGGGCTTGTTCGCCATGACGTGGTTCAGAGCCGCCATATACAACATCTCTACCGACGCCTTGATAGCAGGAACTGAGAAAACGGTACGGGTATGGAATGTGTCATAGTAATGCCAGGCTCTGATGCCGTCAAGAAGGCTACCTTCAAAACCAGACAAGTGTTGGGGCTGTCTAGAAAAAGCTGACTATATCCAAATTGCCGTGCAAACCTGCTAGGAAGATAAGACCCCAGAAAGACAGTGTTATGGTTGCAATACACTAGATGAGCGGGGCGGATGTTACACAACCACAAAAGAATATGGTCGTCCAAAAGTTGAGGGGGCCCAATACCGTCGAGATGGACAGCAGCTATCTCATTATCAGTAAAACGGGGAACAGATACAAAAATGTTATACATGTCTGCCCTCGCCAGTGCCATCCGACAAGCACGCATGGTCTCCAATTCCCAAGACTCATTACGATAGCGGAAGATAAAAACGTCGTCATCAGTTACGCCGTCTTCAGAGCCCGATCTCATCAAAGACGGATAATGCATCAACAACCACCCCATCAAATAATGATAGGGCAGCTCGGTCCGATCAAAATCTTTTGTCACATCGTGGACAATGACCTTGGATATAAAAGTGCGAAGGCCACGGTGTATGCTGCACACCATAGCCGGAAGGAGAGCTAGCCGGACTCGCAAAACTAACTTCACAGCCAGAAGGATAAAATTGTGACTGATCCTTTCGATAGAACTTGCTCCTCCCGTGACTACATAATTTCGCAGCCAAATCATCAAGAATCCTGCCAGGAGCGCCTTCTCTGACAACTCTTGGGTGTCCTGATAGAAATAACCGAAAGAATCGGTCTGACTCCCGAATCTGTCGCTGGTGGTGGCCACCCTCTTAGCTGACGACACTAAGGCTTTAACCGCCTCCCGGGATTGAAGACGTCGGGGAGTAACTTGCCCTGAGGCATCTGTCGTGAAGAGATAGCGCACCCAGTCTTTGGTATGAGGGGCATTCCCTTCCGAGTTGCTCTCCTTTTTGGCTATCTGATGACATGTGCTATAATGGCACAATATCTCTTGATAAAGAGCCACGAAGCCTGGATACCATCTTTCTAACTCTTCGAACTCCTCATTCGTGGGAGTATACGGCTCAAAAGCTTCGTCCCCCCAAGGAAGCTTGGAGATTGCATGTATTTCGTGAAGCACAAGCCCCATTTCTCCTACGGGCGTATAGAAGGTCCCCGTACGGCGGTTATACATCTCCAGCAGGGATATAAATAATCTCTTATTTATATGTAAGCCATGGCTGGTGCCCCAAATAACATGGTAAAGACCAATCTCACACAGAAAAGCCTCATACTTTCGTAAAACCCACATAGACAGATTGGTCCACGAGGGAATGGGATGTATCCAGCTAGGGAGCATCAATCGACCAATAGGATAGGAGCCCTTTCGAGCAAGTTGGTTCATAAAAGTGTCGGCTGTAGAAAACGTAAAATTGGGACCCGGCACATTCAAGAAAGTACCCGGGGCCAATCCTATTACAGAACGGCTGGCGTGCAGCTTGCCCGCGCACACTGACTTTAGGCTGTTGTTATAATGGATGTCTCCCACAAATATTCTACTTCGTGTAGGAGTTAAAGAATCTTCCATCTTCCGGTCTAGTGGGAGCATATTGAACCAAGATAAAGGAAAGTGACGCTCCATCTGGGGGATGCGGATCGCCATCCCGTTAGAAACGAAACTCCAGTTCTCTGACACCTCCAGAATACGACTGTTCTACACAGTCAAGGCATCTCCAAAGAAGAACGCGGGCTTCAAGTATTCCCCTTCTAATTTCCCTGAGTTTATCATAGCGTTAAGAAAATAGAAAGGCTGGTTCTTAAGGGCATTCAATCTCGCCGGAGGCTCGTCACTCGGAAACTGGTCTGCCATATGCTGAACTATATGGTCGTACCTATAGCCCAGAGTAGCTTGGGCACTGCCTACCAGGAGCTCTCCAGCAGCATTAACCGACAAATTTACTGAGAAGAAGACAGAAAAAGATAAGTTAAAAAGAGGGACAAAAAAGAACTAATGGGTGCTTTCGAGCTTATGCGGCTCCAACTTCAACAAAGCCTCATGCGGCTAAGGAGAACACTTATGCGGCTTCAACTTACTGAAGCCTCATGCGGCTCAGGAGAACACTTATGCGGCCCCAACTTACTGAAGCCTCATGTGGCTCAAGTTCAAAAGAACATTCATGCAGCTCCATTTAGTGAAGGGTCATGCAGCAGTGCTTTCATAGGGCCCGCAGGGGCATACGGCTCACATGAAAATAAAGGCTCGTGCATAAAGCATACGACGTAGCCATAGCAGTTAGGGTTCTTTAAACCCACGTAAAGTCTTTACCATCAATAGGGGGATGGACGTCAGGGTGAGCTGCGGGCACGACGGCCGACGGAGGAGCGGTCATGGTCGAAGTAGAGGCAGTCATCTTGACCTTCGCCGTCGCAGACGATGAAGACGCCGCCTTCTTGTCCTTCGTTGCAACGGTCTTCTTGGGAGCCATTGGTGATTAAAGAAGAAGATGACAATGGGGTAGGAAAAGTTCAAAGTAAAGGAGAAAGTAAAGAAGTTTTCTCTCAAACTCCTCCTATTTATTGGAGGACAAGAGAGGGGGGAAACACGTAGATTGATAACCGCCTCGAAAAAGACGAAATCGACTCCTCGGATTTCGTCTCCTGTCTCATAAAGGAGATTCATCCAGGGCATAAAATCCAAAGATTTAATGAGTCGACCCTTGGGATTTCTTCTAAAGGCGGAACTAAAACGAATTTGAGGCAATTAATGACGCGCACACGTGGCAAGAAGCTATGTGGCCCGAAAGTCCCTATTGCTGATTGACTCAATGCGGGTGAAACATCCATGCGGCCGAGTCATCCATGCGACCAAGTCATCCATACGGTCGAGATATCCATGCGGCCGAGATATCCATACAGCCAGGACATCATATACGGTCAGGAGAATTTATACATGGCCATGCTTCTTATTCAAAGTATTTTAATTTTACAAATTAAAAACTTTAAAGAGGGTCTTGTAGAAGCATAGAAAAGAATAAAAAAAGATTCATGCGGCCAGGGAGCCCCATGCGGCTCAGAGAGTTCATGCGGGTCAAGTATCCATGCGGCTCGAGCGTCTATGCGGCACAAATAAGTCCCATGCGGCTCAGAGAGGAGCCACGTGGCCAGCAAACAGCTCTCTCGTTTGTCATTTATGGTATTAAATGCCTTGACGGCTGACAGCTCTAACAACGCGACAGTTCTGACACAAAGACACCATTATGACTCCCTCATAATGACGGACTCTTAAAAAAATGAAGAAAATCTCTGATACGATCCCCCGAGATCCAGAAACTGTCATGCGGCCTTGCCACGTGGACAGCCGCATGCGGCTCACGAAGACTAGCCCCATGCGGCACACGAAGACTAGCCCCATGCGGCTCATGAAGACTAGCTCCATGCGGCTCGCGAAGATTAGCCCCATGCGGGTCACGAAGACTAGCTCTATGCGGCTCACGAAAACTATCCTCATGTGGTTCATATCATTACCATGCAGTTTAAATGTTCAGGGGGGACACTCTCAAGCAACCTTGACACGTGGCCAGCCTTATGCGGCTCAATGAGGAGCAACCTTCCTGCGGCTCAGATTTCTGCAGTAGCTCACGGTTTAGACACGTGGCATGATAGCTGGACACGTGGCATCAAATCGATCGAGATTCCTCAATAAATCATAATAAAATATTGGGATCAAATCAGATCATTTGCAATCAGGAAAATTAATGACACGTGTCAAAAAATCCGAGGCTGACAAATCAGGAGGATTTATGTCAATCATCATTAATTACCCACAAAAGATTTGATACAATCACATTTATTGTTCAAATCTCGTATGTTCAAGATGAACGGCCCAGATCCAGGGATCCTTAGCCGCCGACTTTCAAGAATGGGCAATCATTGTAAACCCTAATGATGCCCCCCACTCTTATAAATAGCAGGGTGCCATTCCCTTGCAAAAAAGACACACATAGAGAGAGAGATACGGAGAAGACATATACATAGAGAGCCAGAGAACCAGAGAGAGAATATACAGAGCCTGAAAAGAGAGCATTTCTTCATCAACGCCAAGTAGTTCTTCTACAGAGCCAAAGGCTGCACCCGATCGTCCAAGGAGTAAGACAGAGCTGTCGTCGCTTTCCCGAGCCTCTACCGTCATCCCTCAGAATCTAAAATAAACAATTGTACTTAGATTGCTGTACCTAGGTTTTCGTCCCTAGGCTTTCTTTGTACAAGCGAGTTTGTATTGTGAGTCTAAGTTCAGTCCTCCGATAATTGTTTTGTTCTTTTATAATCAATGGCAAACAGGCCCATGCAGGTCAGGTTTCGCATAAGGGTTTGAACTCATGGTTAGTACTTCAACTTAATAGTATTAGCTGTGATCCTGCAAATAGAATTGAAGATAGGATTTAGAATAACTTCTAGGAGAGTTATATCATCCACAACTAGGATTCCCTACCCAATAAGTCTTTTATCATCGTCTCTTTTATGTATCATGCTTGATTCCGTCCATAATTTCTTTGATATATTTGCATCTATCATTCTAACCATGTCATTTTCGTCCCTTTCAGTTTGCAATGGTTAATACAAGGGGTAGTACGATTCGTTAGGATAAGATGGTAGTTGACCCTTATGTCACCCTGAACCTAGTAGTCCCACACCAAAGGATGTCTAGTTTGTAGAAACTTCCATAGTTATAGTTGATAAATAGGGTGCATTCATAGTTAATTGGTAATATGCGTAGTTGGGTTAAATATGTTGATTTAGTTACCTTTGGATTCCTAATCCTTTCTCTCTCCATGATCTAGTCTAAGAGTTATTGTTAGATTGCTTATAAGGTTATATATTATATTATATTATTTGTGACGTTTGATTTTTTTAGGACAAATTTTTTTTAAAGGAGATAGTTTATAGCATTTGCTTTCCTAGAATTTATTTTTTATTTTGGAGAATATTTTTTATTTTTATTTATTATTATTAGTTCTCGAGTGGTTAAATCAATATTTTAATTTTGAGATCGCAAGAGTTTCCCTTAAGCCTATAGGTGAAATATGTTAATATTAGGTCACATATGGCCACTAGGGTCCCTACATAGCCCCAGATAGGTTATTTTATTATTTTTGAATTTTTTTAGAAGTTTTGGAAATTTTAGATAATTCTAATATATAGAATTATTATTTTTATATGTTTTTGAGAATTTTGTAGGGTCACATGGGGTATTTTTGATCAAATATTTTTATTTAAGTTATATATAGTTAAAATTTCTATAAATTTCTAATATTTTCTAGATTTTTTGGGAATTTTTGAATAATTAAAACCTATATAATTTATTTTTCTATATGCTTTTGGGATTTACTCTGGGGTCACACGAAGTGATTATGAGACCAAACTTTTTATTTAGGCTATAGACACATAGAAATATTTTTTAGAATTTTCTAGGATATTTTGGATTTTTGTGGATTTTTATGGGATTTATTTGGAGTTAAAATAAATTTTTAGTAAATTTCTGTAATTTAAATAAGTATTTACACAGTCAACAGCCCATTCAGCCACCCCTGGCCCACCTGTCGGCACCCAGATGACTCAGCCACCGCCTCTCTCTCTCATATATATGTATTAAATCTGAAAACCCTTGTTTATTATTCCAGTCTCCTTTGCTGTTTCATCTCGGAGATCTTCCAACTTTACGAGGCGATTGCGATCAACTCCGACGTCCTTTTCGTGCGCCATTTTTTTTTGTTAGAAGCGTTCGAGGTTTCTTGAATATCAAATTTGTTTTTATAAATTCTGAGCCTAACTTTCTGGAAAATTCGTGGAGTGCCAGTTGTCTAAAATCTGACACATTTCGGTGTTTTCGAGATTCTGGGAGAACCAGGAATCAAAATCACGAACCGTTTGAAGTTTTCGAAAGCTGACACAGATATATGCGACATATAATTTTTTCAGAAATTAATACATTCATCTAGTATTTTAATTAATTCTTAGAATTCAACTTTTGCCGACGAATCACCGATTTGGTCACGGTTAGCCATAATGGCGATATCTTTTGACCAAATCGTAATTTCGTGACATGGTCAATTCTAGTACACTTGTGGCACTGAAATCAATTAGGGTGTACACTCAAGTCAGATAGTTTGTGTCGTTTAACTACTTAGTCAACGGTACACCTCGATTTGCGTGCAACGGGTCCCGAATTGGAAACCGTGACGTTGCTTGGCCAAAAACTTGTGTTTAATTTTTATTCCAGATTTTAATTAGGTTAAAATAGAATTTTAGATGATTTATTTCAGAACTAAAACAGAATTAATTAGGTTAACCCATTTGCCACTATTTAGGATTTTTAGTGTGGAAATTATATATCTAACTTGTTGTTGTTTATGTGACGGGGCAGATCGAGTTACGATGTCTTGAGTTTGTGACTTGATCATCTATCGGAGCAGGTAAGTAGCACTATGACCTATGTTTCCTTTATATTGTACTGCATGTATCTTCATGTCGTCTTTTCACTATTACTTCTTTATAATTCATGTTGTCGTTGTTCATGATTATTGTAAACCCCATCCCCCAAAAATTTTATATGATTTTATTTATTTACTAAAGTATTATATATATATATATATATATATATATATATATAGGATCAAATCAATTTATGATAAACCTTGCTAGAGCTTAGTCTAAGCCCATGTTACCATTACTAGCTAATAGGAATTTTATTCATATTCGTATTATAATAATGAATTAATGATGAACCTTGTAAAAAGGAATTATTTGGATCCAAATAATTCTTTAGCTATAGCATTTATTATCAACTTTAAAATTTTATCTACTTTTGAACCTTAACATATATGTATATGTAATTATACCCTATACCAGTATGGTACAGACTTGCACCAAACTCATATGTATAATATTTTGTTCGATCCTAGCCCATATATTACTTCCCTCCCTTAGTGCAACCCCCCAATAAACACAAGCCGAGTACATATCCAATTATTCCGATTGGGAACACAAACTATTTATTCCTTTCCTATGTCCTGTCATCTTAACAGAAGAGCCCAAGGCCTCTCCTGCACAGACCTGTTTTCTCATCCTCATCTATATATATAACCACCAGCTGCTACTTGGATCAACCCTAGTTGTACAGTTCTTTTTCCTTCTCCGACTTCTTTATCTCCTTCTTCTAAAGCACAACCATCACCACAAGCATACACCCTACCATCATGGTTGACCCCCCCCCCCCCCTCCGGGCTGAGCTAGTGACTGCGCCACTATTAGTGGCAGTAGCGGCGGCTTGCCACGTCATCGAAGGCGACCGCTGCGACGTTGGCGGAAGATGCTCCCTCCTAGGTGTTGGCCATCCCATGCACCGGCAGTAGCCGCTATGACCGCAGCGACCCGCTATTATCTGGACCATTGGCCGATCTTCGCCCCTCC
Organism: Iris pallida; assembly: GCA_029216955.1. Taxonomy (NCBI): domain Eukaryota; kingdom Viridiplantae; phylum Streptophyta; class Magnoliopsida; order Asparagales; family Iridaceae; genus Iris; species Iris pallida. The sequence continues at coordinate 6,417 of JANAVB010015524.1, read as the reverse complement.
CTCGGTGCACCATCGTGCGTGTCTGGCAGCGAGCCACCCGGTAGACCTGTCCACGGCCTCCAAACGTGCGGTTCCAGAGACCTGGCATCGAGCTGCTGGCAGTAGCAACGGCGGCCTGCACCAAGCAACCAGTATTGCCTCCACCTCGACAAAGTATTTATCGGACGTCAAGTTTCGTCCAACGCCTTCACAAAAGGATGCCACAGCCGTTGTCCTCCTTGTAGCGCACCGCAACCGGCCGGTAAGCCTCGTCTAACCCTCTCCTTTCCGCTTAGTCTAAGACACTAGAAGAAAAGTGAGTTAACTGGGAATATAAATGGAGCCCATAGAAACGAATAGTTAAAGTCCCTATTTACATGAACTTATAGGAGAACAGCACTATTCACGTGGACAGTGAACTAGGATTCTGTCTAATATAAATGGAACCCACAGAAAAGAATAGTCAAAGTCTTCTACCTTCCTTTATTCACATGCAAGTGAACTAGGATTCTTTCTAATATTTTATCTTCCCATGCATTGTCCCTGTCTTATTCACGTTTCTAAAAGTAAATAAATGAAGAAGTAGACCACATCATCCATTATTAACACTACAGAGTTTGTTTGGTCAAATTTGCACATAATCCCCCAAAACAAATTAAATACTACTTAATTAACTAGTTCAAAGCATAAATGTGTAAATAATATAGTTATAAGAAGAATAGTCCAACTTAAGTGCAGAACCTTATATTTAATAAGTTATTGAATATTATATTAATATATATAATTCAGTAATGTATATATATATATATATATATATATATATATATATATATATATATATATATATATATATATATATATATATATATATATATATATTTGAAATAATGTTTTATAAATTTACTTTAGGCAATTGTGGAACTCGTCTTCGCAGCTTCAACCAATTGCGACCGGAGGCAAATATACCTTGCCTTTCTTTACAGTTTTATTTACATGCTTATTCTTTTTCTTTCGCTATATGCCATTATTTAGTTTCTCTTGTTCACTGTTGACGTGTTTTCTCATATTATATACACTAGTTTAATTGCCTCATTGATATATAGTCCTTGTTCACAGTTAACCTTCTATTGGATCTGTTTCTCATATGTACTCGACTGAGTCGTATCGTGTCGTAGGACGAGTACGTCATAACTGAACTATTATTTCCATTTTTGTTTATTCTCAACATGCGAGTCTACACTAGAGGCGAGGGTTGATTGTTTGAACTAACCTGCAAGTCCACACTAGGGCGAGGGTTAGTTATTTGTTCAAACCTGTGAGTCCACACTATGGGCGAGGGTTTGATTATTCGATTGATTGCTTGAAGCTAACCTACGTGTCTACACTAGGGACGAGGGTTAGTTATTTGTTCAAACCTGCGAGTCCACACTAGGGATGAGGGTTTGGTTATCCGTTGATCTCTTGTCACGTGTTCCCATTTTTCTCTTCCAGCAGTTTATTATGCATAGTTGTTCACATATTCGTGTATCGGTATTGCTTAGTCTTTTCTATTTATATCATGGATTTTTTTCATGCATGATAAACCGTTAGATAGGCATGTTTTATGTATCTTACTAGTCTCCTAAGGACCTGATGATCTCTTCAGGTAGTTGATTGCACAGAGTTAGTTAGCTGATCATGATGGAAGTTGATTACTTCAGACTCAGGTATCTTTCGTGATAACATATTCACATCTGTTATTTGTACTATGCTTGTTAGCCTAGCTTTATATACTCATGTTATTTTTTTGGAGTCTAATTAGACATATATGCTAGTGGGCTACAAACCATGAACCATATTGTTCATTCTTGATGTTTATTATTTATGTGGATTAGGATATAGTTTTGTCTTGCCATGATTAGACATGATACCCTATTCTGGACAGCATATACGTATTTGAGTTAGGCTGGAGTTCGCTTGATACGTAGCTGGCTTGTGCACACGCTCGCATCCCAAAAAGCGGGTGCAGGTCGTGACAATTACTACTGTATACGAGAGTTAGATTCATTAGGGTATATACATGTTTATGTCTTATTTCTCATTTCTCATGTTTATTGTTTATCGTATTGCTAATGTTTCATCATGTTGGACATGTATTGTGAGTGAGTCGGATAGAGAAATACGACAAGTAAGCTTGTGGTCAACGAATTGAATATAGAGTCCCTATACATTGATTGCATAATATCAATCATGCACAGTACGTATGGTAATATGTGTAGTTGGGTTAGATATGTTGATTTAGTTACCTTTGGATTCCTAATCCTTTATCTCTCCATGATCTAGTCTAAGAGTTATTGTTAGATTGCTTATAAGGTTATATATTATATTATGCTATTTGTGACGTTTGATTTTTTTGGACAATTTTTTAAGGGGAATAGTTTATAGCATTTGCTTTCCTAGAATTTACTTTTTTATTTTGGAGAATATTTTTCATTTTATTTATTATTATTAGGTATATAGTGGTTAAATCAATGTTTTGATTTTGAGATCTCAAGATCTGCCTAACCCTATAGGTGAAATATGTTAATATTAGGTCACATATGGCTACTAGGATCCCTAGATAGCCCCAGATAGGTTATTTTATTATTTTTGAATTTTCTAGAACTTTTGGTAATTTTTAGATTATTGTAGTCGATAGAATTATAATTTTTATAACTTTTTAAGAATTTTTTTAGGGTCTCACGAGGTTATTTTTATCAAATATTTTTATTTAAGTTACAGATAGTTAAAAATATTTTCTATAAATTTCTAATAATTTTCTGGAATTTTTGGGAACTTTTGAATAATTAAAACCTATAGAATTTATTTTTCTATAGGCTTTTGGAATTTACTGTAGGGCCACACGAAGTGATTTTGGGACCAAACTTTTTATTTAGGCTATAGACACCTAGAAATAGTTTGTTGAATTATCTAGGATTTTTTTTGATTTTTTTGGGATTTATTTAGATTTATTTGGAGTAAAAATAATTTTTTAATGAATTTCTGTAATTAAAATAAGTATTTACACACTCAGCAGCCCAGTCAGCCACCCTTGGCCCACTTGTCGGTGTCCAGATGACACAGCCACGACCTCTCTCTCTCTCTCTCCTATATATGTATTAAATCTGAAAACCCTAGTTTATTATTCCAGTCTCCTTTGTTGCTTGATCATGAAGATCTTCCAACTTCACGAGGCAATTGCGATCAACTCCGACGTCCATTTCATGCGCCATTTTTTTGTTAGAAGCGTATCGAGGTATATTTTCTAAATATCAAATTTGTTTTCATAAATTCAGAACCTAAATTATTAGAAAATTCGTGGAGTGTCAGTTATTTGAAATCTGACACGTTTCGGTATTTTTGAGATTTTGGGAGAACCAGGAATTAGTATCATGAAGCGTTTGAAGTTTTTGAAAGCTGACACAGAGATCTATGATGTATAATTTTTCCAAAAATTAATATGCTTATCTATCATTTTAATTAATTCGTAGATCTCAGTTTTGGCCGACGAATCATCGATTTGGTCACGGTTAGCCATAATGGCAATATCTTTTGACCAAATCGTGATTTTGTGACACGGTCGATTCCAGTACACCCGTGGCACTGAAATCTACTAGGGTGAACACTCAAGTCATAGAGTTTATGTTGTTTGACTATTAGTTAATGGTACACCTCGATTTACGTGCCATGTGTCTCGAATTGGAAATCGTTACGTTCCTTGGCCAATAACTTGTGTTTAATTTTTATTCCAAATTTTAATTAGGTTAAAATAGAATTTTAGATAATTTATTTTAAAATTAAAATAGAATTAATTAGGTTAACCCATTAGCCACTTTCTAGGATTTTTAGAGAGGGAATTATAGATCTAACTTTTTATTGTTTATGTGACGGGGTAGATCGAGTTACGACGTCTTGAGTTTGTGACTTCATCATCTATCAGAGCAGGCAAGTACCACTACGACCTATATTGCCATTATTTTGTACTGCATCTATCTTCATGTCATCTTTTTACTATTACTTCTTTATAATTCATGTTGTCGTTGTTCATGATTACTATTGTGCAAGAGAGTTAGAATCGTTTGGGTATATATACATGTTTATGTCTAACTTCTTGTTTCTCATGTTCACTGTTTATCATATTGCTAATGTTTCATCGTATTGGACATGTATGGGAGTGAGTCGGTAGAGAGGATACAACAAGTAAGCATGTGGTCAACGAATTGAATACAGACTCCCTATACATTGATTGCATAATATCAGTCATGCACCACATGTATGACTGACGGATATCCCAAACCATCCACATGCAAAAAGTTAGTATTCTAAAATACACAGTACACGTAACTTAATCATGTTTCTATATTATTTATTGTTGACTTCCAACGAGTCTATTTCAAACTGTTATCATGTCATAGTAGTACTCTTCTTACCATATCATGTCATGCCTATAGTTTATCTTCCTTTATCTTTCTTGCTATTGGAATAGGAATTTCTGAAGATTTTTCAACGTTTTCATCAAACGTCATCGTTGCCGCAGTCGAGAATTTACGAAGTTTTTGTTAAACGTCAGTACAGATAAAGACGACGTTTGCAACAACATTTAATAAACGTCAAAAGTTAAGGAATAATGTGTAATAATTTTCCAGTGTTTTAATAAAAACATCAGAAACTAAACTTCTTTCATTTTGCAAAAAAGTTGGGATTTGTTTTCCCAAATTTTTTCCAATAAATTTACAAAGTTTTAACATAAACGTCGGTATATGTAAAGCCATTTAAAAAAATATGAATATATTAGCCATTTACTTGTATTCAACTAGCTTCCTAATGAGTAATTAAACCACACTCCAATTAAGACTATAAATTCAATAGTATATAATTTACAAAATAAACTGTTATTGATCAAAATTTAACAGTATACAATTTTACATATGTAGAGAAATGGCAGCAGACAACTGTGTTGTTGCTTGTACGCATACACCCAACCTCATTAAAATTAAATCCTGAGAGAGTGTTACAACTTTATTACTTAAAAATATTCTGAAATGAAAGTGAACAAAATTACTCTTTGCAGGCTTTGTATTGTGCTCTATAGGACTTCTTTTAAGGGCAGCAAATATGTCACTTGCATTTTTCCTTCTTACTCATAAAAACATTATGCAGATTCCTGAACTGAATACTGTTGGAATTATTCATTAATATGGGACACACATGTAAAATTAATTGTGTTGGGCTATCTAAATAATTAAGCCAAATTAAAGTGGTCTATTTGAAAAATTGGCTTAAGGGTATAATTGTCATAGAATTAATGTGTAGATACCGGAGATAAATCTAATTTGATGATGGGCCAAATTAGAAATATCAAAACATATAAATATATGTATTCATTAGGGTTATGGTCCCCAACTTATAAGGCCACCAAAAGAGAGGTTTCTTTTTTTTTCTCTTCTGCATCCCCATCAACAGAGAGAGAGGGACAAAGAATTTGGATTCATCTTTGTCATTAAGGGTCGTATCAAGTTGGAAGATCGAACCCCACAAAAGGACGACCGCTTCAAGATCCATCAAGCCTAGCAATAGATTCAGGTATGCTTCCACAATTTAATTTATGTTCTTTATCTCATGAATCGACATGGTACAATAAATTTCTAACAAGTGGTATCAAAGCATCCATGTTTGATTTATGAGATCTAAGTTTTAGAATCAATTTTGATGTTGGACAGAAATCCTAGATTAATTTATCTAATTTAATTTAGGATTTTAATTGTTCGATCAAAGTTTGTTTGATCATGAATCATTTCCTTCCCCCTTTTTTTAAATTTTTGACGGTCAAGGAAAAGAAAAGAGAAATTGGCATGGCATCCTAATTTTTTATTGCTCTATTCCCAATGGAATCATACGATTTCTTTTATGAATCAGATGATTACTTTGGGGTTGAAAAGAGTGTTATGATATGGTAGTTGAAACTTTTTTTTCTTTTTTAGCTTTAACATCTAATTGTTGAAGTTGATGATGAGATATAAAATATGAATCTTTGCTGATACTTGTTAATGCAATTTTTGTTGTTGACTATTATTATTTCTTTATTAAATGAGGTACCATATGATTTCGGCTACTTTCTATTTAATCTAAGAGCCATTATGGTCTTCGTAGAAAGGCATACACCATGCACGATTACAATTTGGAGGCCATTTACTAATAGCAACTAGGTCCATCCGTCCATGTAATTGCTTAGAAGGCATGTGTGAGAAAAGAGAATCATGGATATTGAAAGCAAATATGGTACTGGAATAGTTGGACATTTTTTTTGCAATACAATAATAGGACAATAATCAGGATCATCAAGGACAGAGAATCAATGGGGCTTGTGGCAGATGGTGATGCCACAGAATCCCATTGGCACCTCACTTGTTCTTACGATAG
>JANAVB010015523.1:0-27448 GCA_029216955.1 Iris pallida | reverse complement strand
AACTTGGCCTGGTTTTTCCTAGTTAGGACGTCACTATGGCTCGGCCTTCCCGATCAGGGCTAGTACACTAGTCAAAGCACGCCATTGCACTATCCGTACCACAATTTCTTAATCACCTGATACTTCAAAACTCAACGTAGCTAAAGTCAACTACCGTAATAATTAACTAAATAATTATTTATAAAATTCTAAAAATCATCATTTAAATCAAATAATAAAAAAAAATATTTTAAAATATTTCGGGAAGAGATTACAGTTCCTCCGAAGCAAAATTAGCACTAGCGGTTACCAGCTCGGGCAACACAGGGTCCAAGGAAGAACCCTGGCACACAGTCGGCAGTGCTACAACTGCGAAGAGATGGCCATCATCGGTAACTTACTTTACCAAACCCCTAGGAAGGGAGACTCAGGTGGTGGACGTAGACTTCAGTGGACAGGATATATTGGAGGACGTGGTCATGGTCGAGGGGTCGACAGGCGTCGGGAGGTTATCGGGCAAATCTGTTTGGTAGCAGAAGGGAATGGAGGAGCTATTGGCACTTTTACTAAGGAGGATCATCACTGCTGGACCTGCTGAGAGAAAGCAGAGAGCGCCACCGAGGGAGACAGGGAGTGGAACAAAGGAGGCATCACAACCTCATTATTCGTTGGGGGCAACGCCGCTATGTATGCCCAACATCAAAGGTACTGACGAGTCACTTGCTCTTGCATCTATGTCTTCCCTTAAAACGTCAGACTGGATTATCGACTCGGGAGTATCTCAGCATATGACGGGAAATGCTAGTGAGTTTTCTTCTTACACTCACATAGCATCAGCAGACAGCATTCAGACAGCAGATGACACTTTCTAGCGAGTAGTCGGTAAGGGTATTGTTAATTGTACCGGTTCAGTAAGATTATCCAATGTTTTCTATGCTCCATCCTTTCCAGTCAGTCTCTTGTCTATTAGTTCTATAATTCTCTAACATAAATGCATTATTCTTTTGATATTCCTAAGGTGATCTTCCAGGAGAAAGGGACAGAACGAAGACTTGGGACTGACACTTGGCATGAGGGACTATGGTAACTAGATCGAGAAGGACTGGACTCAGCACTGTTATTTATGGCAGAGAAGGCTAGAATGGGAGGAATACAACAGAGGACTGCGGAGACTTTGATACTTCATCATAGGAGGAAGGGATAGTCCTCCTTTGATACTTTAAGTAAGTTATATCCAGAGATTTATGCAAAAACAGATAAAAAGAAATTAGTATGTGATAAATGCAAGTTAGGAAAACTTACTAGAAGCTCATATGTTAGTACGGGTCATACGAGCTCTATTGTTTTTGAGGTAGTATATTCCGATGTTTGGGGTCCATGCACTATTAATACTATGAATGGGTATAAGTATTTTGTTTCCTTTATTGATTGTGCCTCTCGTGTCACCTGGCTATATTTGATGAAAAATAAGAGTGATGTACCTGCTTGTTTTTTGGATTTTCATAAGCATGTCTAGACTCAGTACAACGCAGTTATGAAGATACTGAGGTTTGACAATAGAACGGAGTATACCAACAGGAAGCTTGCAGAATACTTGTTAGCACACGGGATTCAGCATCAGACCACCTATGCATACACACCAGCACAAAATAGAGTAGCAGAAAGGAAAAACCTACACCTTTTGGAGGCCACAAGAAGTATGATGATCGACATGAATGTCCCACAAAGTCTGTGGGGGCATGCAGTGTTAATAGCAGCCCAACTCATCAACAGGATGCCTTCGAAAGTCCTGGGATAGAAGTCCCCATGTGAAGTATTACAAGGCAATAAGAGTGGGATACTTCCACTGAAGGTATTCGGGTGTGTGTGTTTTGTGAAGGACAACAGACCATCATTTGGGAAACTTGACCCCAGAGCGATCAAGTGCATCTTCGTAGGCTACTCAGCAACTTAGAAGGGGTATGTGTGCTGGAGTCCAGTAGAGAAGAAGAAGTTTGTCAGTATGGATGTTCACTTCCGGGAGCATGATCCATACTACCGCAAGGAGGGAACTTCACACAACACGCCTAATACTACCAGTATGAGGCGAGAGGGGAAGATGGAGAACCTGGTGGTGACTGATTTGGAAGTTTGGCATGGAGGCACGATTGAGGAGGAATATATAGATGAGGCAAATCAGGGGGAGGAGATGAGAAGTGTTAGGCATACGGCTCAGGGAGAGTTACTTACCTACAGCAGGAGGAAGAAGCAAACTGCAGGACCAGTACCTACAGTGCCAGTGCCAAGTCCCTTACCTGCGTTCGTCCCAACTCCTGAGACACCTACACCACCATCCCCTTCAGGTGATATCATTCCTCCTACTCCTTCCACACCACTATCTGTACGAAGGACCACTCGCAGCAATAAGAAAAATCCTCCAAACAGATATGATTAGGATCTTTCTCACTTTGTTTCTTATGACCATATCTCTTCTTCTCATGGAGCATTTATAGCATCTTTGGATAATATTACTGTACCTAACAATTGGCAGGTTGCCAAGAACGATCCAAAGTAGAAAGTGACAATGCATGAGGAGTTAAGAGCTCTTTAGAAGAATCATACTTGGGAGCTAGTGAGACTGTCGGAGGAAAGGAAAGCAGTCGGATGCAAGTGGGTATTTACCGTACAGCAGAATCCAGATGGACAGGTTGAGCGCTACAAAGTTCGACTAGTGGCAAAAGGATACAGTCAGACATACGGCATCGACTATGACAAGACCTTTGCACCAGTTGCAAAGATGAGCACTATCAGGACCCTGATCGCTTTGGCAGCGAATGGTGGATGGAAGCTACACCAACTGGATGTAAAGAATGCATTTCTTTACAGAAATCTAGTATAGGAGGTTTACATGGAGATACCAACAGGATTTGGCACAAATCATACAGCAGGCAAGGTCTGCAGACTGAAGAATTCCTTCTATGGACTGAAGCAGTCTCCTCGAGCATGGTTTGACAGATTCAGGAGAGCGATGATAGAGATGGAATATCAGCAGATAAATGCTGATCACACTGTATTCTTCAGAAGGAGTGGAGGCCACATTACCATACTTGCGGTGTATGTTGACGACATGATTATCATGGAAGATGATGAGCAGGAAATCGCCCGACTCAAAGAGAAACTTGGCAAGGAATTTGAGGTGAAGGACCTTGGTCTTCTTCGCTACTTCCTTGGGATTAAGATCACTCGACATGCAGAGGAGATTATTCTCTCTCAGAGGAAGCATGCATTGGACCTTCTCACAGAGACAGAGATGTTGGGATACAAACATGCAGCGATGCCAATCGATTAGAGGTTTAAGCTGAACGCTGAGGCTGGAGAACCAGTTGACTGGGACAGATACCAGAGACTGGTGGACAATCTGATATATTTGAGCCACACACACATTCAGATATATGCTTTACAGTTAGTATGGTGAGCCGCTATATGCATGACCCACAGAAGGGTCATATGGATGCAGTATACCAGATTCTGATATACTTGAAGGGTGCCCCGAGAAGGGACTAATGTTCAGAAAGAATAATCACATGGACATCGAAGGCTATTACGATTCTGACTAGGCTAGTTGTGCTAATGACAAGAGGTCTACCTCGGGATACTGCATATTTTTAGGAGGCAACTTGGTCTCTTGGAGGAGTAAGAAGTAGTCAGTAGTAGCCAGATCGTCAGCTGAAGTGGAGTACAGAGCTATGCCCTTGGGAGTTGGAGAGCTGCTTTAGTTGAAGAATATGCTGCTGGAGCTGAAGCTGGATCAAGGAGCCAAGATTAAGCTGTGGTGTGACAACCAGTCAGCTATTAGTATTGCCAACAATCCAGTACATCATGACAGGACCAAACACATCGAGATCGATAGGTTCTTCATCAAGGAGAAGTTGGTTAGTGGACTACTGGAGCTAGGCCACGTTCCAACCAAGCATCAGGTAGCAGATGAACTGACCAAGGGACTTAGCTCTGTGAGCATGATTAGAGGATGTGACAAGATGGGCTTGGTGAATATCTTTCGCCCATCTTGAGGGAGAGTGTTGGTATATTTGGTATATTTAGTATAGGAATATGTTATATTTAGTATGGGAATATGTTATGTTTAGTATAGGAATATTCTGAGGACATATTTGGGATGCCAGAATATGCCATAGGATATTACATTGGATATTACATGATGTAAAGGCTATATAAAGCCTATGAGACTATCAATGAAATCATCTCATCAATCAATTACAACAGTAAGCGATTTCAAATGTAATCCCTTTCTTTTCTTCTTGAGTGCAGTGAGGGGGTTAAACTATTTAGGGCAAATAGTTCAACATTATTTTTGTCAGTTGTAATTTCATTTGAGTTATATAGATTAAAATTTGTCCATGTGACGTAGTCACCATCATATACTTGTCTTTATCTGTGCTTAATGTCCGTTGGGGGTTGATTATTTCAGGTGGGTCAACCTAAGTTTTCACTGCGGCAACGTCTCAGAACCAGTATCGAAGCACCTGTAGAGCATGTCTGTATATATATATATATATATATATATATATATATATATATATATATATATATATATATATATATATTTTATATATATATATATATATATATATTCTCAGAACCGGTATCGAAGCGCCTGTAGAGCATGTCTGTATATATATATATATATATATATATATATATATATATATATATATATGATTTGTGTTTAGACAAAATCCAATAATGGACATGATTCTTTTGAGGGAGGGAGGTTTGTACAGACATGGATTTGTGTAGGATTCGGTTGTCACAAGGATTTACATAAGAGTCTGTAGCCTATAAGAATAAGGGATTGCTTAGGATTAAACTTTGAATTATACTTGGATTGTGATCCTTAGATTTTGATAGGTTTGATTCAATCCAACACTAAGCCGCGCATGCTTTGATTTATACTTGGATTTGGTCTCTGTCATAGTCCAGTATGCCATCTCCCATGGTGATTTCTAGAATTGAGTTTCTATCCTACTTGGCATTGTACTTTGAGGTGATTTCTATCCTAGTTGGAAGATTTTTTACATAGAAATTGTACACACACAAAATACTCTTTGAGAGATGGAGAGTTTTCATGAGGGACTCTCTACCCTATATCAATATCAATGTCACTTAGGATAGGAATGGAAATAGAAATCATTATTGAAAGAACTTTTTTTCTAAAATGAATTCCTAGCAAAGAAATATGGGAGATAGGAACCCATCGGAGACGGCCTAAATAAATTCGCATGGTCCCATTATATTTTCCAATATTATTTTTCTTGTATAGATCTCTTCGATATATATATTATTCCAAAGTATTATTTTATTGTTTCCTTATATAGATCTCTTCGTACATTTCTAGGTATTGTTTTAAAACAAATACTTCTCCTCTCCTCTCCGATATATATCGATGAGGGGGTATTACTTTGAAACTTGTCCTTTGTCATCTACAACTAAGATGTTAATGGCTAAGCATCGCCAGGTTGGTGGCGCTGACGCAGAAGACAAGCTGAGCCACCCTCACGACTCCTTGATCACCCACATCCTCTCCTTCCTCCCCATCAAAGGAGCTGCCAGAATATGCTTCCTTTTAAAGAGGTGGTGTGATGCTTGGGCCTCCATCCCCGACCTTGACTTCGTCATGGACAAGCCCCACGACGTAGACTTCATCGAGGCGGTTATGTCTCACCGTCCTGCTGACGTCCGACGATTCGACCTCTCCCTCCCGAACTCCTGGCGAGAAAATCCCACTAATGTACCACGTGGAATCATGGGTCGAACGTGTGCTCAAACGCAACGCTAGGCATGTAAAGATAGACCAAAATGTTAAAAGCAATAGCAAAATCTAACAACAAATGACAAAGTGGCAAGGATATGAACGTAAAATATCAGCAAACCAAAAGAGCCAGCAAGTGAAGCAATGATCAACCGGAGCCAACAACTCAAGCATTGTTCTCAATAGTTTAAGAATGTTGTGTAAATGTGTTTATTCTATATAGGCTGAAAGTGCAACTAAAGAAGGCTACAACATAGGAGATAGTAACTCCTACATACTAGGACTGTTCGACAACATTAAGTGATGGTTTTGAATCATTCAAATTGAATTATTCTCCAACACTCCTCCTTAATTCAAAATCTACAACACCAAGAAGATTTCTGAATTTGAAAAACTTCTCGTAGGATAATGCCTTAGTGAAGCCATCGGCCATTTGATCATTTGTTGAGCAGTACTTCAGCTCCACGACTCATTTTGTAACAACTTCACGTCTGAAATAGTGATGAAGCTCAATATGTTTTGTCCTGCCATGGAAGGACGGATTTTTTGCCATACATATTGTTGCCTTGTTGTCGCAATAAAGTAGAGTTGGAGATGTCTGAATCTTGAACAAATCTTCCATGAGTCTTCTCATCCACGTAGCTTGACAAACAGTTGAAGTTGCAGCAACATATTTAGCTTCTGAAGTTCCTTTATTTCTGCAGTCCTATCTATATCTGCATTTACCAATAAATTCCCAAAGATCTTGTGAAATAAAAAAGAGTTCTCATTTTAATACTCCAAAATTCATAATTCTCTCCACTAAATACAGGAATTAAATTTTGAGAGAGATTAAACCCATTTCCAAAATTTATTTTTCTTCTAGCTTAAAGAAAACTAACCAAATAACAAATGCACAAAATAAATGTACCAACTTACTAAATCAACTTCTGTGAGCAAGTTTTCTACGATGAACCTTTTGCTCCCAGCTTCAACAACGAATCCGACGCTCTGATACCAAAAAGTTGGAATAAAATACTAGAAGAATCACTACACTAGCTGCTACTATATATATATAGTAAAAGTAAATGGGACACAAATAATGTTTAAGAGAGGAGAGCTATAGATGAAAAAGATAATTGCTTTGTAGTCACAAGCTTTTTTAATACAAAGCTTTTGAATACAAAGAAATTCTTTTTTCCATCTATAGCTCTCTTCTCTCTTAAATATTATTTGTGCCCCATTTTCTTTTACTATATATATAGCAGCAGCTAATGTAGTAATTCTTCTAGCATTTTATTTTTACAGATAGAGCTGCAGGATGAAGAGACGGAAGCTCTTTTCTTGGACGTATTATTCAATCACGAGCCTCTGGAGTCTTTGGAACTGAACTTGTTCATTCCGAACTCATTGTTAGAGCGTTGCCCTATTGAGCTGTGGAATTGTGTTGTGCTGAGCAATCTCTGTACCCTTAATCTCTGTATTTATGGCAAGATTTGTGGAGAATCATTGCGCGAACTCATGCCTAATTGCCCGATGCTCGACGAGCTATCTTTGGAAGATAGGGTTCGATGTCCTCAACATCTCTCCGCCCAGTCTCAAGAAACTTGATCGGTCCTAAAATGGACTTGCTAATGGACTTGTTGTCCAGTAAGTCCATTTTAGGACTGCCCAAAATTTTGGCAGTCCTATCCATTATCAGGACTGGCAAAAATTTGGGCAATTGACTTGCTGTCCAGCAAGTCTATTTTAGGACTATTCAAATTTCTGACAGTCCTACCCACTATTAGGACTGCCAAAAATTTGGGCAATCCACATCGTCCCCGTCGCGACCGTGGACGAATTTTTGAAGTTCGTAATCCTAAAATGGGTTCAAAACTTCAAAAATCCGTCTAGAATGAATAGTAAATCATATTTTAGTTACTAGAAGATGAAAATTTAGGCATGAACATGGATTGAGAGAGATTTAGAATAGAGAATGTTTAGGGTTAGGGAGGGAGAAGGGAAGAAGAAAGAAAGGCAAAAAAAAATTAACTTATATACCTATAGTTGGACTAGTCCTGAGTAATTTTTCAAGTTGCAAACTTGTAAATAAATCAAAATCAGATTTGGACTATCCATGAGTAACTTTTGATGTGCCCTTATAATTAGCATAAAAAAACTACAATTATGCTATTTGGCTCTCAAAAATATTTGGATGATATCTCCCATTATGTGACATTTGACATGGCAAATTTTAACACAAACAATTAATTACCCAAAAAAATTTAATGTTAATGTTAATGTTAATATTAATATTAATATTAATATCAATGTTAATGTTAATATTAATGTTAATGTTAATTTTAATGTTAAAATAATCCTAATGTTAATTATCATGTTAATTTAATATTAATTTAATGTTAATTTAATGTTAATATTAATATTAATTTTAATGTTAAATTTTGCCATGCCATCTTCCATGTCAGCAACCATGTCATATGCCACATAATGGAAGATGACATCATCCAATTATTTTGGGAGCCAAATAGCATTTTTTTTAAACTAACGAGACAATTGCAACACTCACCGGATGTGTATACAAAACGCTATATGATGCAACATTAAACAGGTAGACCAGCGAGCGAGTTCCAGAAAGACGACCACATGAGGGAGGATATCGTATTCGTACCCTCAAACGACCTCCTGAGTCCTGAGCTACCTGCAAAAAGGCATTGACCTATCCGGTGGACACCTATCTAGAGTTCAAGTTAAAGGGAAAAAAATTGAGAAGAGTCGTGTGAATAGCCTCCTCGGGATGGGATCTCAAATTGTTCGAATTTTGGGCCTCTGGACTAAATGTCTAAATATGCATACCTACATCAGCTACCCTGCTAAAATGAGTCTACCGGTTCCCCCCTCTTTCCCCCTCCGCCAATGTAAGGCTACCACCTAGCGGTTGTAAGAGTAGCATTGCCCCCTCCGTAATATAGTATAGAGTTCTTGGATTACGATATCCACATGCAATTAACCACGTCAAAAGCACAAGACACATGCAATCCATAACGTGTAATACAGTAATAAGTAAGTTTCATATGTCTTCAAATAGAGAGGAGGACGAGACTAGTGAAAGTAACCGTATGGAGCTGCTTAACATTCAAAGAAACTGCATATTCATTACTGTTAGTCTCGGGGCTTGATCAAAGATGGTAGACTCGATGTCGAGATCAGAGATTCAACAAAAGTTCACCTTCTGATTATTCTCGAGATCCAAGAGGAACACTATAATATAAATCTGATTACAAAAGCAACAATAATCAGAAAGTAAATCTCACGTTCTTCCTCGCAATCGCAGTTGCTGACGGACAGAACTGAGTTCAGAAAATAAATCTCACATTCTTCCTTGCAATCGCAGTTGCAGACGGACAGAACTGAGTTACAACTTAGATGAAGGAGAAGAAAGAAGAAAGAAGAAGAGGAAAGGTTCTTGCTGGGGTGATTAAGATCACCGTTGCTCAAAGCAAGATTTGTCCCAACACGATCTGCTTCCAGGAACCAGCAAGTTCACGAAAAACTTCTGGAACGCTCGTAAGTCAATATTTGAGACTTGAACGGGCTTCCTGGACTTTACAGACTCCCTTAATTCTCTTCTTGGTGCATCTTTCAAAGGAGACCAAGGGGCTCTATTTATAGAGTGGAGTTGAGACTTCACCTCTTCTCCTATCCGATGTGGGACTAAACCAATACTCAAAAATAGAGTTTGATATTTTAGATCATCCCACAATCAGCATAGAAGTGTGCCAGTCCACGCCTACCACCCGAACACTCCCGTGCATGCACGAGACAATCCTGGAGTCCGCGTCCGAGTCCGAGTCCGCACAACAAAAATCAACTTGTATCCTTGTTGGATTTAATCTTTTTTCCTTCTAGGAAAATACTCCCACATGGCACAAACTTGTGCCCCACTACACCTCATGTGCACACCTCAACATAAGCAATGCATTATATTGAGATACTCACCATTTGGTGTAGCCGATGTGGGACTATCTTTTCTAGTCCAAAGGCAAAAATACCAACAATCCTCCACATATCTCAATATATGGGTTGAGCGTTCCCCACAGTGACTGTCCATCATGTATTAGGAGAGATATCGCTACGACTTGAATCTTCCCGCATAGGTTAAATAATAGCATGATACAAGAATGGAATAAGCCTTGAATTATGCACCATAACTGCAATTCTTCCTACTCACATAATGACATCAACTGTGCTTCTGGCTGCACATTGAAGGCCTTGTACCAGCCTGATTTCAGTGTATAATTTTTGGGCGTCTACAAGTTTACCCTCAAGAGACGGCCTGATATCTCTGTCCATACACTATAGGTGAGTTCTTTATAAAGAGTCATGGCATGAAGAATTGCGCTTCTTTGCGGTGCTACGCCGCTATGACATGGCTTAAAGCCGAGACTTTACCCCACCTGGGTACCTCATCGTAGTGTCATACTACTGTAGCATGAGATCACAGGCCTCTTTGTAGTGCCAAACTATCCAGCATGAAGCCTTGCGCTTCTGTGCGGTATTACGCCGCTATGACATGGCTCGCAAAGCCGAGGCTTTACCCTACCTGGTACCTCTTCGTGGTGTCATGCCACTATAACATGAGGACATCGTCCTCTTTGTAGTGCTGTCTACCTCTCTTTATTATGATTATCATACAGCATTAGGCTACCTGCCTATTTGCGGTGCTACTCCGCTGTGACTTGGCTTGCAAAGCCGAGGCATTACCCCTACCTGGGAACCTCATGGTGGAGTCACCCCACTGTAGCATGGAGTTACACTCTTTGTAGTGCTGCGCTACCGTGCTTCCTGTAAAGCACTCCAGGCATTCACTCTGCCTGAGAACTCATTAAGGCATTTAAGCCAACCTTCTCACAGGATCCGTTTTCTGCAGAAAACAATAGTAGCCAACAGTGGTTGTAGGTCCGTAACCTCTCCATATCACATAGGACAAGTACCCACCATTCCTGATATTCTTCTGGTTAATAGTCCTCCCTTGAACCAAAAGCTAGATGCCTAGTAGATTTCTCTTTAAACTAATAGCATAAAACTTTATGGTAGGAATGTAATAACACAATATCAGAATGCCTTCAAGCCCATTTTACAAGCTGTGTCATCGACCAGCTGGCGCTTGAGGCCCTTGGTGAACGGATCCGTCAGGTTCTCCTGACTCCGAACATCAATCACTGCAATGACACCTCTCTTGATGAGATCGTTCATTGCCCTGTGCTTCAACCGCACAGTTCTCTTCTTCCCGTTGAATAGATCATTCGATGCCACCGCTGCAGTCGCCTGGTTGTCGCATTATATCGAAATTGCCGGTATCTGCGTCCCAACCACTGGAAGATCATACATGAGCTCCCGAAGCCACTCTGCTTCATCTGCTGCGGTATCAAGTGTAAAGAACTCAGATTCCATAGATGATCGCGAGAGCATAGTCTGCTTCTTCGACTTCCACGATATAGCATCTCCACCCGTTGTGAATATGAATCCACCTGTGGACCTCTCGCTCTCTAATTCTGAGCACGAACTGGCATCACTGAAGCCTTCCACTACCGGCAGATCTTCGCTGTAGTGCAGTGCATATGTCTGAGTCTTCTTGAGATATCTCATAACCCGTTTCACAGCTTTCCAGTACTCAATACCTGGGTTGCTCGTGAAACGACTCAACATTCCCACAGCGAAAGCTATGTCAGGCCTTGTGGCAGTAGTAGCATACATCAAACTTTCGATTACGCTTGCATACTCCAGCTGCCTGAAGCTTTCCCTTGAATTAGGCTTCAGTTTCAGATCACACTTGTACGGCGTATCGATCCCTGGAAGATCCTGATACCCATAACGAGTGATCATCTTCTCAACATAATGAGACTGTGACAGCGCTAGTCCAGTGTCTGTCCGGATGATCTTGAGTCCCAAGATAACATCAGCATTCCCCAAGTCCTTCATACTGAACTTCGTCGAGAGGAACTTCTTTGTCTCCGTGACACAGCTTATATCCGTACCTAGGATTAGCATGTCGTCCACGTATAGACAAACGATGACTCCTCTTCCGTCAGCAAACTTCGTATAGACACACTTGTCTGTTTCACTAACCCTATAGCCATTTGACCTTATAACTTTGTCAAATTTCTCATGCCATATTTTGGGAGCTTGCTTTAAACCGTACAGAGATTTCACCAACTTGCAAACTTTGTCTTCAAGATCTTTGATAACAAACCCGTCTGGTTGTTATATGTAGATCTCTTCGGTCAGCTCGCCATTCAGGAATGCCGTTTTCACATCCATCTGATGTATCACCATCTTATGTATCGCTGCGAGAGCAATCAACATTCTGATGGTTGTCATCCAGGTTACTGAAGCATACGTGTCAAAGTAGTCGATCCCCTGCTTCTGAGAAAACCCCTTGGCCACCAACCTGGCCTTGAACTTGTCAATAGTTCCATCTACTTTCATCTTCTTCTTGAAGATCCATTTACATCCGATGGATTTTGCACCTTCAGGAAGATCAACCAACACCCAATTGTTATTTTGAGGTGATGGAATCAATTTCATTGTCAATCGTCTCCTTCCAGAAAATATCATCTCTCTCTTCATCGCCTCATCATAGGTAAGCGGATCTGCTTCCACATGATAGGTGATAAAGTCATCTTCGAAGTTCTTCGGCCTCCTCGCTCGCTTCGACGACGGCTCAGCGAGTTCTGGTTCAACCGTTGTTTCAACAACAACATCTTCTTGGACTACTTCTTTATTGAAAACTTCAGTTTCTTGCGCACCCTTATTGTTCTCCGGTTTATTCGTAAGAACAATATTCTTGTGCCTTACAAATTATCTTCACGAGATTCGATGATATGATTTGACTCAATATCAAGAAATCTTCGAGCATCACTCTTCTCGGCATACCCCAAGAAGATCATCTTCGTAGTCCTAGTCCCCAACTTCTGAATCTTCAGATCTGGGAGCTTCATATAAGCCAGAGGCCCCCACACTCGAATGATATTCAAGTTAGGTCTGACTTTGAACCAGTGTTCATGAGGAGTTGCGTCCGAAGTTGCATACGACACTCTATTTAGAATAAAAGTGGTCGTCAATGCAGCTTCTCCCCATTAGCATTGAGGAAGACCCGTAGTTAGCAGCATTGAGTTCATCATTTCTGTCAACGTTCTGTTCTTCCTCTCCGCTATCCCGTTAGATTAAGGAGAATACGGAGTAGTAGTCTCATTGATGATTCCATGTTCTTTACAGAACGATGCGAATTTATGAGACCTATAATCTACATCTCGATCACTTCTGAGTAGTTGTAGATCAGTTTAACGTTCAGCTTCATCCCTGAAGTCTCTGAACTACTCGAATGCTGCATCCTTCTACTTGAGAAGTCATGCGAACGTGCACTTCGAGAAACACTTCGAATCGGCCTCTGTGGAGAATTGATAAAAGTTACAGATATCTGATTGTACTAACTCCAGATGATCAGTACTTTAGTTCAATCGTTTGAGCAGCTTCCCAACAGTCTTGTATCTGCACAGACCTTAAACTCCTCCACCTCCTTACCCCCACATTCCGAAGATAAGGTTCCGGTAGGACAGCTTGAGTCTGCTTCTGTCATAGAACAACTCTCAGTCCACTCAATGAAGTAACTTCATCGCCTTCATCGCCATCAGCAGAAGTTCGAACATTTCTTCAGTACCGAACATCTTTTCGAAGCATGTTCCTCATCAAAAAATTACCATCTGGCTAGTACAAATGTCCATCTTTCAAGTCTGTATCAGATAACAGACTTTCTGAGATCAGATTGCCAAAAATCTCTGGTACGTGCAACATGCATTCCAGTATCTTTGTTGGTGGTTAATAACCACTGTCTCGATCTTCAGAACTTCTGCTAGATATATGTTCGCCATCGAGACCTTCGTCATAACATGGCTCGTCCTTGGTGAACAGCTCCTTTGAGAGCACACGTGGTCAGATGCACTAGTGTCAGACCACTAGTCAGCTACCACGCTAGATAACTCAACCTGTGCAACAATAGCAACCAAGTTAAGTAATCAAAATAACCAAGTTTAGCTATACCTGCTATTTTGGTTTGTGCTTGGATTTGCATTCACTCATGTAGTAGCCATTCTTGTCACAGTTGAAGCAAGTCACGTGGGACTTGGACTTCTGTTGCTTGAACGAATGACCGTTCACTTTTAGATTAGTGGAGTCCTTCTTCTTGTGATGAGAAGCCACCTGCTTCCCCTTGAACTCTCTTGCCTGGACCAAGTTGGCCTTAGCCAGTTGTTTGGACAGAGAGTCCATCTCCTGTTGAGATCACATTATGTCCTCAACGTGGATCTCTTGTAGAAGATCTTCCAAGCTAATGTCCAGCTTCTTTCGATGCATTCTAGCATAGAAGTTGCTCCAACCGGCAGGAAGTTTCGAGACTATCCCTCCAACGACAAACTTGTCGACGAGGGGCATCTTCTCGTCATCTAACTTCTGGCGCAACTTCAGGAATTCCTTTACTTGAGGTAGCATCGCCATCTCGTCTTCGAAGAGCCACTTGTGGTACTTCTCGACGATAAAGTTTTTGGACCTGTTCTCATCATCTTCATATAGCTTACCCAAAGAATTCTAGATCTCTTTGGCCTTCACCTTCTTGGAATATGACTCTGCCAGAGAGTCTTCCATAGAATTGAGAATCAGCAGTTTACAGATGCTGTTTTCTCTCTTCCATTTGCTCTGCTTGACGAATGCAGCAGCAATAGCTTCGACAGTTCCTCCTTCTGGATTCGTCGGTTCATCCTCAATCAACACATGGTCCACGTCCACGAGTTGAAGATTAAGGGTGGCCTTCCTCTTCCAGATTTGGAAATGTTCTCCATCGAATTTCTCCAACTTGTTAAAGCTGGTATCGATGAGAGAAGCACGAGAGTTCTCCATCTACAAGGATCTTGCTTTGAGATTGTTAGTCTCGGGGCTTGATCAAAGATGGTAGACTCGATGTCTAGATCAGAGGTTCAACAAATGTTCACCTTCTGATTATTCTCGAGATCCAAGAGGAACACTATAATATAAATCTGATTACAAAAGCAACAATAATCAGAAAGTAAATCTTACGTTCTTCCTCGCAATCGCAGTTGCTGACGGACAGAACTGAGTTCAGAAAATAAATCTCATATTCTTCCTTGCAATCGCAGTTGCAGACGGACAGAGCTGAGTTACAACTTAGATGAAGGAGAAGAAAGAAGAAGAGGAAAGGTTCTTGCTGGGGTGATTAAGATCACCGTTGTTCAAAGCAAGATTCGTCCCAACACGATCTGCTTCCAGGAACCAGCAAGTTCACGAAGAACTTCTGGAACGCTCGTAAGTCAATATTTGAGACTTGAACGGGCTTCCTGGACTTTACAGACTCCCTTAATTCTCTTCTTGGTGCATCTTTCAAAGGAGACCAAGGGGCTCTATTTATAGAGTGGAGTTGAGACTTCACCTCTTCTCCTATCCGATGTGGGACTAAAATACCAATACTCAAAATAGAGTTTGATATTTTAGATCATCCCACAATCAGCATAGAAGTGTGCCAGTCCACGCCTACCCCCCGAACACTCCCGTGCATGTACGAGACAATCCTGGAGTCCGCGTCCGAGTTCGAGTCCGCACAACAAAAATCAACTTGCATCCTTGTTGGATTTAATCCTTTTTCCTTCTAGAAAAATACTCCCACATGGCACAAACTTGTGCCCCACTACACATCATGTGCACACCTCAACATAAGCAATGCATTATATTGAGATACTCACCATTTGGTGTAGCCGATGTGGGACTATCTTTTCTAGTCCAAAGGCAAAAAACACCAACAATTACCTTATCATGAGATTCATTCATCATGAATAGGAAAACTGGATGACGTAGAAAGAGCTAAGAAGCAAATTGTTAGTCCTGGAACACAATTTTTCGATAAAAAATTGAGAAGATTAAAAAATTGTAAAAACAATGTTCCAACGCAACACTTCTAGGAAGGTTGTGCAAGTTTAACGAAGATCTAAGAAGATATCGTTACAGCAGCATATGATATTATGAGAATCTAAAAAGATTTCGTAATCCACAACAGCGAAGAAGATGACAGGCGATTGATGGATAAATTTTCTGCTGGGGTGAATGATCACCGTTGCTCAAAGCTATATTCGCCCCACACGAATAGCTTCCAAGAACCAGCAAGTTCGTCGGAGAACTTTATAACACTCCTGCTCTTCTGACTCCTCGGATCGTACACGGACTCCCGTGCAAAAGCAACGCTGGTGCAACACTTCTCTTCTCTCTCAAGACTTCTGTTTACTTGTTTTAAGAAAACACTTGTAAACTTTCGTAACTATCTGTATATGCATGTGTATCTGCCTGTGAGAGAGAAGAGACCTTTTATAGGCCCGAATAGTAACTGTCCGGTTAGCACAACATTCGGGACGTGGTAAAAACTACTCTGAACGTGCAGTAACCACTCAGATCATGCACAGGCATGATCTGAAGCAAGTTGCACAACTCGCGCACCCCCGCGCGCCTTGTACACCATACGATGAACACACACTGAGCCACTTGTGCCACCTGCACCCCTGCGCACCCTGTGCCACCCGTGCAACTGGGCGCGCACCTGTGCGCACAATTAGTTGTGCCACTGGGCACGCACCTGGTCGCGCAACCTGATAGCGCACCTGGTCGCGCAACCTGGCAGCGCTCCTGGCCGCGCAACCTGGCCTGCGCAACTGGCCATGCAACCTGACAGCGCGCTTGGCCGCGCAAGTGGCTCGCACAACGAGCGCAACTTAAGCGCACTATGCACCTAGCGATGATGCTGACGTGCTAAGTGTAAAGTGCACCAACAAAATGCCACATTACGGCTCATGAGCCCATGAGCTCGAGTCCGTGTCTGAGTCCGAGTCACTAAGCCCCTACGGGGCTTAGCTCCAATGGAAATAAATTTTCGAAGAGCAAAAAGCATGAATGCTTTCAATTGTTTATTTAGCCTTTTTCCCATTAGAAAAATAACCCCACGTGGCACACCCATGTGCACCTCCAAACCACATGTGCATCTCTAAAAGAGCATAGCTAATATATAGAGATACAACTCTTTTGGCCTAGTCGATGTGGGACTAAAGTTCCAATGTATAAAGGCCAAAATCCAATAATCTCCCACATATCTCTATTTATGCGTATAAGTGTTCCCCACAGTAACTGTCCATCATACATTAGGAAAGATATCGATGACGACTTGAATCTTCCCGCATGGGTCAAACAACAGACTATAATACAAGAATGGACTAAACCTTAAATTCTGCACCATAGCTGAAATTCTTTCCACTCACATAATGTAGTTACATGTGCTTCTTTCTACACATTAAAGGCCATGTGGCAGCCTGGTTTCAGTGTATAATTTTGGATGTCTACAAGTTTACCCTCAAGAGACGGCCTGATATCTATTTGTCCATACACTATAGGTGAGCTCATTATAAAGAGGTATGGCATGAAGAGCTTTGCGCTTCCCTTGAGGTGCTACGTCGCTATGACATGGCTTAAAGCCGAGGCCTTACCCCGCAACGGAAACCTCATCGTAGTGTCATACTACTGTAGCATGAGGCCACCGCCTCTTTGTAGTGCCAAACTACCCAGCATGAAACCTTAGGCTCTCTTGCGGTGTTACGCCACAACGACATGGCTTGCAAGGCCGAGGCTTTATCCCTAACCGGGTACCTCATCGTGGTGTCGTGCAACTGTAACATGAGGAACTCCTCATCTTTGTGCTGACTACATACCTCTTTATTTTAACATACAGCATTAGGCTAACTGCCAATTTGTGGTGCTACGCCACTGTGACTTGGCTAGCAAGGTCGAGGCATTACCCCATGCCTGGGAACCTCATGGTGGAGTCACCCCACAATAGTATGGATTTTTACTCCTTGTAGTGTTGTTCTACCGTGCTTCCTGTAAAGCACACTAGGCATTCACTCTGCCTGAGAACTCATTAAGGCAATTAAGCCAACCTTCCCACAGGATCCGTTTTTTGCAGAAAACAACAGTAGACAATAGTAGTTGTAGGTTCGTAACCTCTCCATGCCTAATAGAACATGTACCCACCATTTCTGATATTCTTTCAATTAGTGGTCCTCCCTTGAATCAAAAGCTAGATGCTTAGTAGATTTCTCTTTGAACTAATAGCATAAAACTTTACGGTAAGAATACAATAATACAATATCAGAATGCCTTCAAGCCCATTTTACAAGCTGTGTCGTCAACCAGCTGGCCCTTGAGGCCCTTGGTGAACGGATCCGCCAGGTTCTCCTGACTCCGAACATCAATCACTGTAATAACAACTCTCTTGATAAGATCGTGTACTGCCCTGTGCTTCAACCGCATAGTCCTCTTCTTTCTGTTGAAGAGGTCATTTGATGCCACTGCCGCAGTCGCCTGGTTGTCGTAGTATATCGGTATCGTCGGTATTTGCCTCCCAATCACTGGAAGATCATACATGAGCTCCCGAAGCCATTCTGCTTCCTCGACTGCGGTATCAAGTACAAAGAACTCAGATTCCATGGATGCCCGCGAGAGCATAGTCTGCTTCTTCGACTTCCACGATATAGCAGCTCCACCCATAGTAAAAATGAGTCCACTTGTGGACCTCTCGTTCTCTACCTCTGAGCACCAGCTGGCATCACTGAAGCCTTCCACTACCGGCGGATCTCCGCTATAGTACAGTGCATATGTCTGAGTCTTCTTGAGATATCGTATAACCCGTTTCTCAGCTTTTCAGTGTTCAACACCTGGGTTGTTCGTGAAACGACTCAACAGTCCCACGGTGAAAGATATGTCAGGCCTTGTGGCAGTAGTAGCATACATCAAACTCCCGATTATGCTTGCATACTCCAGCTGCCTGACGCTTTCCCTTGAATTAGGCTTCAGCTTTAGATCACACCTGTACGGTGTATCGATCCCTGGAAGATCCCGATACCCATAACGAGTGATCATTTTCTCAATATAATGAGACTGTGACAGCGCTAGTCCAATGTCTGTCCGGATGATCTTGATCCCTAAGATCACATCAGCTTCCCCCAAGTCCTTCATACTAAACTTGTTCGAGATGAATTTCTTTGTCTCCGTGACACAACCCATGTACATACCTAGGATAAGCATGTCATCCACGTACAGACAAACGATTATACCTCTTCCATCAGCGAACTTCGTATAAACACACTTGTCCGTCTCGCTGACCATGTAGCCATTTGACCTTATAACTTTGTCAAATTTCTCATGCCATGTCTTGGGAGCCTGTTTAAGACCGTAAAAAGATTTTACCAACTTACAGACTCTTCAAGACCCTTGACGACAAATCCCTCTGGCTGTTACATGTAAATCTCTTCGGTCAGCTCGCCATTTAGGAAAGCCGTTTTCACATCCATCTGATGTATCACCATCTTATGTATTTCTGTGAGAGCAATCAACATTCTGATGGTGGTCATCCGGGCTACTGGAGCATACGTGTCAAAGTAGTCAATCTCCTGCTTTTGAGAAAACCCCTTGGCTACCAACCTAGCCTTGAACTTGTCAATAGTTCTGTCTTCTTTCATCTTCTTCTTGGAGATCCATTTGCATCCGATGGGTTTCGCTCCTTTAGGAAGATCAACCAACACCCAAGTATTATTTGAGGTGATGGAATCAATTTTATTGTCAATCGCCTCCTTCCAGAAAACCGCGTATCTGGTCTTCATTGCCTCATCATGGGTAAGCGGATCTGCTTCCACATGATAGGTGACAAAGTCACTTTCGAAGTCCATCGGCCTCCTCACACGCTTAGCTAACGGATCAGCTTGTTCTGGTTCAATCGTTGTTTTAACAACAACATCTTCTTGGACCACATCTTTATTGAAGACTTCAATTTCTTGCGCACCCTTATTGTTCTCCGATAAATCCGCAAGAACAATATTCTTGTGCCTTGCAAATTTGTCTTCAAAATATTCTGCGTCGCGAGATTCAATGATATGATTTGACTCAATATCAAAAAATTTCTGAGCATCACTCTTCTCGGCATACCCCAAGAAGATCGTCTTAGTAGTCCTTGTCCCAAGCTTCTGAATCTTCAGATCTAGAAGCTTGACATATGCCAGACACCCCCACACTCGAATGACATTCAAGTTAGGTCTGACCTTGAACCAGAGTTCGTGAGGAGTAACGTCTGAAGTTGCATGAGGCACTCTATTTAAAATAAAAGTGGGCGTCATTGCAGCTTCTCCCCAGTAGCACTTAGGAAGACCCGCAGTCAACAGCATTGAGTTAATCATTTCTGTTAACGTTCTGTTCTTCCTCTCTGCTACTCTGTTTGATTGAGGAGAGTACGGAGCCGTAGTCTCATTGACAATTCCATGTTCTTTACAGAACGATGCAAATTCATGAGACCTGTACTCCCCACCTCGATCACTTCATATTCTTTTGAGTTGTTGTCCAGTTTGTCGCTCAGCTTCGGCCCTGAACTCCTTGAACTTCTCGAATGCTTCGTCTTTAGCCTTCAGCAAGTAGACGAACGCATACTTTAAGAAGTCATCGATGAAAGTTATGAAATACTTTATCCAGGCCTTTGTAGAGAATTGTTTGAAGTCACAGATATCGGAGTGTACCAACTCCAGAAGATCTGTACTTTGATTAACCCGAAGAAAGAGTTTCCTTGTGATCTTCGTTTGAGCACAAACTTCACATTTCTCTACCTTACCCCCACACTTGGAGATAAGCCCTAGACTAGATATTCTGTTTATTCGTTTACAATGAACATGTTCTAGTCTATTATGCCACAACTCAAAAGTATAAGCAGAAGGAGTGATTGCATTAATTACATTGAACTGATTTACAAGCTGAATTTTAAACATTTCTTCGGTATAAAAAGCTTTCCGAAATATGTTTCCTTAATAGACATCACCATCTGGCCAGCATTGATGTCCATCCTGAGGCCTGCGTTGCAGAGTAGGCCTCCTGAGATCAGGTTCTTGGCGATAGCAGGTACGTGCTTCACGCCTTGAAGCATCAGAGACTTGCCAGAAGTCAGCTTCAATACCACCGCCCAATCCCGAGCACTTCATCTTGTGCCTGGTTTGCCACCATAAGCACGTCAAAAGTAGGTGTGTAGGTGGTGAACCACTTCTTGCTGGAGCAGACATAGCAGGTGGCTCCAGTGTCTACCTACCAATCAGAGTCAGTCCCTACTACATCAACCTGCAATCATAGCAATAACGTCAGTGATCATAGATACCTTGCTAGCTCTCCTCGCTCGGATTGCTTGGTCTTTGCTTTACATTCACTCTTGAAGTGGCCCTTCTTGTCACACTTGAAGCAAGCCAAATGAGACTTTGGCTTCTTTTGCTTGAAAGAAGTTCCCTTGACTTTCAAATTGTCAGGGTCCTTTCTTGTTGTGGAAGCCGCCTGCTTTTCCCTTAGTTCCTTGGTATGAACCATATTGGCGTTAGCCAATTGCTTGGACAGTGCGTCCACTTTCAGTTGAGCCCGCATCTGGTCCTCAACATAAATTTCCTGTAAGAGATCTTCAAGGCTGATCTCAAGCGTCTTCCTATGCATGTTTGCATAGAACTTGCTCCACCAAGCGGGGAGCTTCGAGACAATCCCTCCAACAACAAACTTGTTGGGGAGGGGCATCGCCTCGTCTTCCAGCTTCTGTCGCAGCTTCAGGAATTCCTTCACCTGCAATAGCATGGACTTCTCGTCCTCAAAGAGCCATTTGTGATATTTTTCAACCACAAATATCTTGCTCCTGTTTTTGTCTTCTTCATACAGTTTCTCCAGAGACTCCCGTATGTCTCTGGCAATAGTCTTCTTACTGTAGGATTCTGCTAGGGAATCCTCCATAGCATTCAGGATAAGCAGCCTGCAAATGCTATTCCTTCTCCACTTGGCCTAAAGTTTAGTAGCCGCAGTGATTGCGGCAGCATACCCAGTATCTGGAACAGTAGGTTCCTCTTCAAGAAGCATGTGATCAACGTCTCTGAGTTGAAGAATGAGATAAACCTTCCTCTTCCAACTTGATAATGCTTTCCATCAATTCTAACTTACAAAAGTCAGTATTGAGGAGTGAAGCATTAAAGTTTTCCATCGTAGGAATATAGCTTTGAGATTGTTAGTGTCGGACACAATTTTTCAATAAAAACTAAGAAGATAAAACAATTGTAAAAACAATGTTCCAATGCAACACTTCTAGGAAGGTTGCGCAAGTTTAACGAAGATCTAAGAAGATCTCGTTACAGCAGCATATGATATTACGAGAATCTAAAAAAATTTCGTAATCCACAGCAGCGAAGAAGATGACAGGAGATTGATGGATGAATTTTCTGCTAGGGTGAATGATCACCGTTGTTCAAAGCTATATTTTCCCCATATGAATAGCTTCAGGAACCAGCAAGTTCATCGGAGAACTTTGGAACACTCCTGCTCTTCTGACTCCTCGGATCGTACACGGACTCCCGTGCAAAAGCTGTAACGCCCCAGTCCCAAAATACGTAGGACTAAATACGTAGACATGCCAGCTGTATACATACGAAGTACACTCCAATATATGGAAACTTTGTATGAATACATAAGCTGTAAAATACAGTAGAACCATAACTAATCTCATCCACACAAAGTAAATGAATAAAAGATATCATATAATGATGATGAAATGTCTTGATACACTATGTTGGGCGGAGACAAATCCACTACCAACAAGCAAGAAACGAAATACATGAAAAATGAAATAAGTTTGGCGAGCGAAGCGAAGATGATCCAAATGCAATCATTCTCGAGGAAATAGCGATGATCACGGCTAGAGCTAGAACACCTACGAAAGACATGAGCACACACTGGCAAGATAACCAGGTCCTCAGAGAGACGTAACAAGACACATAATATCATGCCAATAACTGAATAAATAAAGCTCAACAGAAAAGTATATGTGACTACACAAATAAAGGTCCTTAACCATTCTATGTGTAATGTGTTTTGAAGACAACGTTCCACACAAGGGCTCTCGAGACTAGAAACACGGCGCGTTAGCATTTCAACCAAGGCACTAGTGGCGTCAAGAGAAAAGTAAATGCACGGCCCATTAGCACTCGAGAGAGAGCTAAGGGGCATCTAAAAAAAATGCATGGCCACTAGCTCTTGGATGAGTCACTAACGGCAGCTAGAGGAAAGTAAATGCACGGCACATTTGTGTATCAACCGAGACACTAGTGGCATCTAGAGAAAAATAAATAAGTGTACGACACACTAGCTCTCGGCTGAGTCACAAATGGCAGCTAGAGAAAAGTAAATGTGTGAAAGCCCCTATGTCACGACCCGCACCCACTGTAAGGGTACGAGCACATAACAACGTCCAGCCTACGTCGCAGTGTCGGCGGTAGAACTGTTCTAGGTCGCTATCTAACCAACAACTCACGCAATTATATAATGTACTTGTCAAAATCTAACTCCGAACGGAGGACAAGTATAGATATAATATAATCTCAATCACAGTCTAAGCACGATATGATAACACATAAGATAAAAACTAAGACTAAATACAACAATAAAACTAACTACTAAAATAACATAATCTCCAACAATCTCAAAACATCATATCTCTTAAATACAACTCAAGTTCTAAAACATGAAATCTAAACCAAGTCACTAGCTAATCTCCCGATCACTCCTGAGTGTCGGGGCCAAAGGAAGCTAAGCCGTCTCCTGGTCCACAAAAAGTAGGGCAAGTGTCCTCAGGGCAATCATTTATAAAATTTCAACAGGTCCAGTCAGGACAGGAACGAGTACAATTCATCAAGAAATCCCAAGTAAATGACAGAGAACTATAAAGCAGTTATAGACAATTTTATTGATGAACATGGTAGTTTGTATTCAGGTGATGGTATAGAAAGACAGGTAAAGTACAAGGAAAGTAAGGTAACTAAACAAGAGAAGAATCATGGCAATAAAGACTGTAAAGTAAAAGCTAGCTGAACCAGGGTAACATGATATAAGTCCAGACAATAAATGTAGACAAGTGTAACTCTAATGTAAGTCCAGTACAAGACGAATCTAATACAAGATGAATCCATTACGGATGATTCCAGTCATAGTGATCAATGATTCCAGGGTGAGTCCAGCCTATACTCTTATAGTGTGTTTTAAAATATCGAGATCGACATGTAAACGGCTGTAGGTAATACGGCACATCACACACCTGGCCGGGTGTGAGATGGCTATCATTCCAGTAGATTCCAGTAGATTCTAGTTGGAAGATTCCAGATTGGGGTATGTCTACATGTCTTACTCAAGTATTTCCCTCCCAGTAAGTACAAGTGATTCCAGAATACGACACGAGAATCGAGATGAGTCCAGCCAAATATGATGATACCAGCAAGTGATTCCAGGGTGATTCCAGTAGATTCCAGTAATAGATTCCAGAAGGTGATGCCAGTAGTAATTCCAGAAATAGAGGCCAGAAGATGGTATGTGTGTCGCATACATGAATCCAGAAATATCCATACGTGTTGTAAGAATCACATAAAACTACTAGAACTGAAGTACAGTAATTGACAAGTAAATGAGAGAACTATCAGAGAATGTACTCGCCTGATACTCTAAAAAGAGTAATGTAACATCAGATGTCTGCAACGGAGTCACAATGTCCTAATAGAGAAATATGGGTTATAATGTGTTTAAAATAAGACAGATGAATTTTATGATGCATCTACATAATTTCTAAGCCAATCTAGGTCAAAGTCAACTCTAAGTCAAACCTGGTCAACTGTCTAGGTCAACTAGGTCCAAGTCAACTTGGTCAACTCTGAGTCAACTCAAGTCAATACTTTAGTCAAACTATGTCAATAAAGTCAATATTGGGCCTAGTGGTCCAATCTAAGTTATTCTATAGGGTTAACTCAAGTATAGGCTATAAGGTACCCTATCTATGCATCAAAGGCTACACCCAGAAAAATACTTATATACAATTTACATATATCATATATATATATATTATTTTTTTTATTTACAATTTTATCATATATTATATATATATATATATATAATAATATATATAATATATATAATATATATAATATATATATATATATAATTATATATATATATAATATAATACACCCAAGCCTATAGTCCTGGACATATATCATACACCCAAGCCTATAGTCCTGGACATATATAAGCCTCTCATAATATGTACCTATATTCTTCATATAAATATACTCAACCTTACATCAATTATCTATGAAACCCAAACAACTATTCAACCCTTGTCCATCCTCATTCTCAGGAACCTGAGAATCCACCTCACAAACATAAATCCAAGCCCTCCTCACATATCATGTATACCCAGACTAACCCAAACTCAGACATCTAATAATCATACTTTCATTTCAGGAATTCAAAAAAAACATCTACCTCAATCCCCAACTCAGGTTATAAAATCCTGAACCATCTCAGGTTACACTTATTTCAGTTTAAATAATATCATACATATTGCCAATATATATACATGTATATCCACCCAAACAGTGTCAAGTGTATGCCTGTGTTGTGGTGTATGAAAACAGTGTGTAAAAGAGACTGTTCTCAGGTTTTCAAGAACAGTGAAAGTGGGTAATTTCAACAATATGTGTGAGTGTGAAGGAGTATAGGAAATCAGTGATGTGTTTATATGTTAGGCTCTGTTTGTGTGTGTGTGAACATGGCTGAGTGTGCTAGTGACTGGAATGCATTACAATTTCAGTTAGCAGTGACAGTGTATCAAAACAGTGTGGGTGGTGTCACATGTTTGTGAGTTTAAAACAGTGTGTTTGTGAGATTTCAAATTGGTGAGTGAACTCAATGTAAAGTGAAGGGGTGAACCAATTTGACACAGGGGACTGAAAACTAATATAGGGCTGAACCCTCTAGCCCACACCTTGCCATGCCAAGCCATTGCAATGCAAAGCCAAGGCTGGGCAAAGCATGCTTGTTGCTGCAACTGCAATACAGGGCAGCATGGCCTGCTGCTACCTCTTTCCAAATCATTATCTAAGCTCAAACATATGTATTCAAGTACCAAACAATTAATTAAACTGGGAAAAACAGTGTGCTTGAAACATAAATTTGAATCCAATCTAAGCACACTCAAAATGAAATCAACATACCAAATCAATCCCCATAAATCAGTTTACAGGGAACTCACAAAATACATGAGAATTCAGTTATGTGTAAACAATATCAGGAAATCAGGAATTTAAGTTCAACTGACATTTCAATATTAGTGAACAAGTATCAGTTGACTGTTGGACAGCCCCAACTCCATTAGAAAATCCATTTCAAATCCAAAATTTAACACAAATCAAAAATAACCTAAATGTAAACTATTATACATGTATACGAATCATAATGGTAAATAAAACATCAGAAAATCAATTTAAACCAGTTTTAGAAATCCAGAATTCAACCTATAGTACCTAGTATCAGAAAAATAGGAATTTTACTTGAATTCGAATCTAAAATAACAACTAATAATCGATTAGTAGGTTGGTAAATGAAGTCACATATGTGATAGTGTCATGGGTGTCCCCATGTCCAAGAGACTGGACACATTCGTGTCTAAACACAACACAAACACAGACACAAGAACTGTGCACTCGACAACATCATGCACGCGTGCACGTGTGTCCAGTGCACCACAGGCCACGTGGTGACACGTGGCCATGCACACGTGTACGCCTAGACTAGGGGGACGTGTCCAAGTGTCTGTCTTGTGTCCAAGTCGTGTCAGTAGCGTGTTTGAGTGCGTATCAGTGAGGTTCATGCACGTGGGCGTGTCTGTACAGAATCAGTGTGAGTCGATTTCCTCCATGCACACTAAACAAGAACCCATGAAAATTTGTAGGTGTCATGTCAGTCACTAGGAGAACGTGTCAACCGAATTTCGTGACCTAAGTCGCCGTGTCGTGTCCGTAATGGCACCCGAGCAGCAGGACAGTGCACGGTGTCTTCGTGTGTGCGCGTGTGTCCAATTTTGGACACGAAAAGTGTCAGAAATGTGCTCAGTAGGACACGAATGCAATAAACATGTATAAATCAACATTTCCATTCAATCACTTTTCAAAAACAGCAATTTATTTCCCTTTGAGGCATTTCAACAAACACATGAATACATAGACCAATACGTGTCCGATACGGACACCAAACGGACACAAAATCCACCCAAATTTGGGGACAGCTAGGGGACTCCTAGATCAGCCCTAAATGCAAAGAAAATAGAATTTTAAATTAATTTGGGAGTTTTACCTATAGATGCAAAAAAGCATGAAAAAGCTCCAAATGGAGGATTCTTCCTTGCTAGCCAAATGCTCCCAAATTGTTCCAAAGCTGGGATTAAACCCCACAATCAAAAAATAGGAGAGTATTAGGTTCTAATGCAAGAAAACTAGGATTAAAAAAGGAATTAAAATGAATTTATGGGAATTTTTGGGAGAGGGGAAAAATACCTCTCTTTTCCAATGTGTTGAAATAATAAAAAAGAGGCAAGCCCTAATGAATAAGTGTTTATATAGGGTGGGGATCCCTATATGGCTGGTCACTTAGGGTTTGGTTAGGTTTAGGGTGTCAAATCATGGGCCATGGGCCAAGTCACAA
>JANAVB010015522.1:0-54572 GCA_029216955.1 Iris pallida | reverse complement strand
TATTATTATTCATAATTATTGGTATTGATTAGCTAGTAATGATGGTTTGATATTAATTATTGATTAATTAGCAATTCAATATATGGTTTAATTTGGTTAATTAGTAATTAATTAGAGATAAATTTTGTTTAGGATTTTGCTTCTCGGGACTCGGACTCTACTTTGGACCCAGATACTCAGTGCTGGACACAGGCAAGTACACCTTGCTTTATTGTATATTTTACAGTTAGTTTATGTTACCTAGTTACTTCTCAGTTGTGTGCACGCGTCTAGTAGTAGTGGACTTATCCCGTGTATTGTGAAGGTATGTGTACCTTCTAGCCGGACACCGTATCATACACGTCACTATATGAGTGAGTTGAGAGCATGGATTTGTGTGTCGACTGATCATTGGCACGTGAGTTCGCGTCTGGTCTAGTGGTTGGTACAGGTCTACTTATATATACTATGACGTCTTGCATATTATTTGTACCGCGTATACGGTAGGATATACATTGGGTGGGGAGAGTCTACTAGTGGTGTATGAGAATTTCTGTTTCCAATGGACGCTGGATGCTCGTAGCCCCTCGTTTCTCAAACGTAGAACGCTTGGTGGCCGTTTCTTCTTCTCCCCCTCTCATGTGCCACTAGAGATGTCTCGAGTGCATTTTACACATAGATGGTTAGTTTACCTGTCGTATGTTGCATGATATATCCTGTCCTTGTTTGGTTGGGGAGATGTTATGTTACATTTTGTTCTAGTTATTTATATACTGCCCTGTACTATCATGCATGTCGATTTCTTGTGTACTTGTTACGTCCCTCTGAGGACCTGGCACCTTTTCCAGATTGGGACGAGCACAGGTACCGACGGACTACGGAGATTGGAGACTTTTGCTGACGAGGACTTCAATGTTGAGCCTCGTGAGTTTCTTGAGTTCTTAGGTGATTTCTGCTAGTGGCTATCTATTTCTTTTCTGGTTCAGTTGTACTCTTTTAGTAGTTCATTCATACATTTATTGGTGGATTATTTTCCACTAGTCATGACTTGTAGTTTGATTCAGAGTTATTTTTATTCCTTCCAGCTTTATTCTGTGATTTTTCCTGTGGATGAGATTAGTATTTACCTGCCTGTATTGTTATTTAGTTGTTACTTCAGCGTACTACAATCGAATCATAGTCCATTAAATTGGGTTTAGCTATGCTAGATTGTACAGCTGGCATGCCACGTGTTCCCAATCCGATTATTTGGAACTGGGGCGTGACATGTTTTTAGTGGTGGCCCATGCAGGTCGAGAAAATATTGTTTGGTTACTTTACCGTACCAAGCAAGCCTGCGTATAGGATTAGGACTATCGTGTCTCATCCACAATTGATTATTTTTATCCTTTGATCTCGTTTGATTTCGACTCATTTCAAACTCCTCGAAATACTTGATCTCTTCTTTGATTTATATCTTCTGACTCTTTGACTTCCTTGCAATTAATCCTTCTCGATCTAATCTACCGTACCCCTTGCTTGTCATGATTGATAGAGGTTTGGAAGATGCTATACTATATACACTCTTGAGTTAACTATATGGCTAGATGGGTTACCTTGGCAGCTAATTATGCGGTTGAGTCTATAATTGAATTCTTGGAAAGTACTAAATATTGCAGGTTGATGAACACCATATTTTTGAAAGATATAATTTTTGCATGAATGATTAGTTAATTCAAAGTTGAGTAGTAATGATATATCAATTTCGAATGATAGTGAGAAAGATTATATACTCATATGGGAAAGACTCTCGATGATCGATTTGAGAGGATGATTTAAAGTTTTGATTTGAGTTTTTTTAAAAAAAAATTCTATGATTGGTTAGAGAGGATATAAAATCAACTTGATGATTAAAAATTTAATATTCACATTGCTACATGAGATTTAAATTGGTTGATGATTTATGTTGGTTTCCAAAATAGAAGAATAATTTTTTTTTAAATTTGAGGATAGATGATTGTAAATAGAAATAGTTAAGAGTTGCCTATGAGATTTATATTTCTTTAAGATTGAATATTTTGACCTTGATGAAAAAAAAGGGTTTATTTAAGAAGAATTTAGAAATTTGATGCATTTCATAAAGTGATTTAAAATTTAGAGTTGGGTAATTTTAATCTAAAAATTTTGAGGAGAAAAGAAAAGGATGTTTGTACTATAATAAAGTTTATTTCGAGGATCGATTTAGAAATTTGAGGTATTTTTTTGTGATTGAATTTTGTTTGATGGAACAAATTTTGATTGAAAAAAAAATTTGAGATTTAAATCTTTTTTTTAGATTGATAAATTTTTATTGAAGTTTCTTTTGGAAAAAAAAAGAAGAATTTAGTATTATGATAATATTTATCTCGGTGATTGATTTAAGTATTTTCATAAGAGAGTTACAATCTTTTATATTAGGTAAACTGAATTAAAGTTGAGGAAAAAAAAAGGGGGAAAATAAAAGGGAGTTGGTGTGATGATAAAAGGATGGTTGGGTATTTTAAAGTTATAATTATGATTATATGCGACGATCTTAAAGAGATTAAGGAAATTGGTGGATGAATGTTTTGATTTAAAGATTTTATACTGAAGGAATTATGAAGAAATTTATTTACAAGATTTGATTTTTTTTTATCTTGATGAGGAAAACATAGAGGATGTTACGCTAATGAGATAGAAGTGTCCACCTTAGTTGCCATATTTTTCATAGCCATGATAGTTATTGCAGTTAGTTAAGTCATCGACCCTGTGACTATTCTTCTTCTTAAAATTTATCATCCTGTTCTCGACCTAAACTAGTATCATGATTCCCTAATTGTTTAGAGCTATAGATGTCTATAAATTTTTCTTGACCATACCCCAAATCCGTCAACCAGTATATCTTCTCCTATATTTTAGTATTATATTATTAGTATTAATAGGAATATCTATTTAGTTGTTGTTACTTTACCTGTAGACAATTGGTTGATATTTTTTGTAATAAAATTTTTCCTTCACCTTTAGCTCATGCCCCGGTTGCCGAGCTAAATGCTATAGGATTTTTTTATTATCTAATTAGTTTATTTTCTTTCCTGATTTACTATTTATCGTGCTGCATAATTCTAGTACTATCGATCCAAAATTTTGTTTTCTTAAGCAATAATGGAAAGCAGATCATTACGTCTTATCCTTTTGAATAGACCAAAGGACTTTTTTTCTCATGTTAGGATTATTATTGCTTCTCTAGAAAATTCTATGTTGTTGCTACAATTTGGTAGGATAAACTTGCTTCCCTAAAGAGACAGTTAGAGGTACTAGTTCAATTCTTATAAGTTGGGTAGTATACCTTGTCTAGCATCATACTTTTCTCAGGACCATTAAGAAATTATAGTTGGATAACACTGACTATATGTTGGTATAAGTATTTAGATTACCTAGACATAACTTTGTGGGTTCCTATCCCTAGCTCAACTAAGGTTAGAGATTCATAGGGCAACTAGAAAGGTCAAATCATTATTTGTGTTTTGGACTTGAACTATCTTGTACTTTCTTTTCTTCTGTACGTTTATTTCTATCGTCTTGACTAATATTGCTGTTATAGCCTAGTTTTTACAAGCTTCTTCTTTTCTCAAGCTTGTCTTGACACATATATTATTGGGTGCACCCACTAAAATGTTGTCTAATCAGAATCGGTGCATGATGGTCTGGCCAACCTAGTGCATGTTGATTCGTTTTTCCTATGATTATTTTATGCAGATGAAGATATAGTAAACTTGTCCTAGGATCTCATTTGCGACCGTTTGACAAATTTTGTTTTCTTGAAACATTTATTCGCATTAGACCTTCAAATTTGTAATCGACCCCATCCCCCTTGAACTCTTCTTTATTCTGCGCCTAGTATAGAATTTCTCTTTATAATCCTTTATTAGCTATGATTTATAGTAGAACCATCTTTCTACTAAGTCAGTTAAGTATACCTTGTATGATATCTTATTTTAGTAATACCCTTAGCACCCTATTAGCCATCTTAGACTGATTTTAGTCGGACATTTAGCAATAAAGTTTTCCTATTATCCTTTCCTTGGTTCATATCATTTGATCCCTTACCATGACTTGGGCAATTGAAGCACAATATTAGGATTTTTCTTCCAATAATTGCACCATTATGATCTAGACAAACCGCACCATACACATGACATTTATGCCCCCCATAAACACACCTTTATGTGCTCTATTTTAATAACTCTACTTGTTTGACAAATCTTTCCCTTAGAATAGACTATTTGTGTCCTCTCCTTATCCTATTAGATTTGACCATGCAATATCAATCTATTCCCTGATCACTTGGAAATCCTATGACCTATGCCGGACCTAGAACATATTTTTGTAGGATATGATGCCAGTTTTGACCCCTCTATAAACCCTCAAGTATCGTTGTAAATTGTCTTGTTGAGTAAGTTACAATTTACATATTTACTTTTCATTGATTTTCTTATTATTTCTTCGGTATTAGAATTATTTTAAATTTCGAGGACGAAATTCTTATAAGTTGGGTAGATTGTAACCCCCAGAATTTTCAGGAAATTTTTAAAATTATTATTTTTATTTGAAGAATAGCTTGTTAATTTTTTTAATTAATTAATTAATTAATTATTTCTAATTAGGGTTTAATTATATTGTATATATATATATTATATTATATTATATATATATATATATATATATATATATATATATATTATAGATGCAAGATTACTAAATATTGTTATTTGTTAAATAAATGCTGTTACATTAATTATTAAATTATTTATAAACTCTAACCAGTTTTATATAGATTTATTATTAGATTATATTTATATCAATAATTATATATATATAGTGTTATCATTCAATTGGTTTTATTTTTAGATTATATATATATATATATATATATATATATATATATATATATATATATATATATATCTATACTATATAGATGTGGTGTTTAAAATTCCTAGCAACCAAACCATTCCTTAAGTTTAACCCTAACTTAGGCCCAAACCCGATAGGCCAAACCGAACCCCAAACCCGTTAGGGTTCCTTGTATAAAGGATCACCCTCAACTTAGTATATATACATATAGTTATTCCTTGTGTAGACTAAACCGAACCCTAATCTCAGATTTACTCATTTTAGCCGTCGTCACCACCATTGGAGCATAGCCGGCCATCCCCTAGTCACCCCCCCCCCCCCCCGTCGGCCAAACGATCCCGACGACCCCCCCGGAGGAGCTCGAGGCCGCGAGATCGGGACTGCCGCGACTGCAGCGAACCGGGCGGCCACCACCGACCGCTACCACCGGCGCCACCGCGACCGGAGGGTTCGCCGTCGAGCCCTGCCTCGGCGAGGTACTGCCCCGACCCCCCACGTGTCCTCTTACACGTGTGATTAGGTTGAAACAATTAGGTTATTTGCATTGATGAATTAATTTGTGTGATTATGGCTGTGTTAATCAATTAATTAATGATTAATTGATAGTAAAAAGTATCTAAATTATTAGCCTAATGATTAGAGTCATTAGTGTAGATCCTATATTAATTATGACAGATTTTTACACAATTTATTAGTATTTATTAAACATTTAAAGGGAATGTATTACTGCAGTTTTTGTGCAATTTCCACAGTATTATATATTCTATTTTTGATTTTTAGAATTTAATTCATCGGGAATTACTTGTTATGATCTATACATAATTTGTAGGTAATTATGTAATCTATTTACTGTTAAATTTTCAGGATTTAATAAATAGTTTAGATATTTTAATTATATTTTAAACTGTGAATTACTGAATCTAAATGACTATTTATTTACACTGTTTCGGATTTTTATTAATTAATTCACTAAGAATTAATTAATGAGCTATATACAAAACTTGTAAATAATAATTATGTATATTTACTGTAAAATTTTCAGAATAAAATAATTATGTTTGTTATTTATTTTATATTAAATCAGTGTTAAATATGATTGATTATGTAATTAGTTCATTACTAGTTTTAATTTATATTAAATATAAATTATTTTGGTAATGTTCATAAAAGTATAGTCACTGTTGGAAAAATGTTATTTTCTGTGAAATATGAATTTTCACAATTTATTAGTGAATTTTTAATATTTAATTCTAATTTTAATAGCTAAAATAGTAATTTTATATATGTAGTAGTTAAATGTTTTTAATTACTTATAATTAGGTAAATAATATTAAAAATATTATTTACAGTAGGTTTATCATGTAAAAGTATTTTATAACCCAATTTAGATCTTTTTACTATTTATTAACTAGTATTTATAATTATTAGCACTAATCTAGTTATTAGATAGATTTTTATATTAAATAAAGAAAATTCTATTTATGGTTTCTTTGCAAATAATATATATATATCTATTATTTCTGTCATTATTTAGCTTATTAGAATAAAAATGATTTTCCTGGATTCTTACAAATTTTGTTGGTATTATTAGGAAATTGTGAACGCTTGTGTTATTTAAATGATTAATTAATTATTTATAAGTAATTAATTAATTATTAGATATATATTAATTTTATTAATAATTTCAGAATATAAAATTATAGTAATAAGTATTTCATACTTATTATTGTATATTATTATTATTCATAATTATTGGTATTGATTAGCTAGTAATGATGGTTTGATATTAATATTGATTAATTAGCAATTCAATATATGGTTTAATTTGGTTAATTAGTAATTAATTAGAGATAAATTTTGTTTAGGATTATTTGCTTCTCGGGACTCGGACTCTACTTTGGACCCAGATACTCAGTTGCTGGACACAGGCAAGTACACCTTGCTTTATTGTATATTTTTGCAGTTAGTTTATGTTACCTAGTTACTTCTCAGTTGTGTGCACGCGTCTAGTAGTAGTGGACTTATCCCGTGTATTGTGAAGGTATGTGGTACCTTCTAGCCGGACACCGTATCATACACGATCACTACATGAGTGAGTTGAGAGCATGGATTTGTGTGTCGACTGATCAATGGCACGTGAGTTCGTGTCTGGTCTAGTGGTTGGTACAGGTCTACTTATATATACTATGACGTCTTGCATATTATTTGTACCGCGTATACGGTACGGATATACATTGGGTGGGGAGAGTCTACTAGTGGTGTATGAGAATTTCTGTTTCCAATGGACGCTGGATGCTCGTAGCCCCTCGTTTCTCAAACCGTAGAACGCTTGGTGGCCGTTTCTTCTTCTTCTCCCCCTCTCATGTGCCACTAGAGATGTCTCGAGTGCATTTTACACATAGATGGTTAGTTTACCTGTCGTATGTTGCATGATATATCCTGTCCTTGTTTGGTTGGGGAGATGTTATGTTACATTTTGTTCTAGTTATTTATATACTGCCCTGTACTATCATGCATGTCGATTTCTTGTGTACTTGTTACGTCCCTCTGAGGACCTGGCACCTTTTCCAGATTGGGACGAGCACAGGTACCGACGGACTACGGAGATTGGAGACTTTTGCTGACGAGGACTTCAATGTTGAGCCTCGTGAGTTTCTTGAGTTCTTAGGTGATTTCTGCTAGTGGCTATCTATTTCTTTTCTGGTTCAGTTGTACTCTTTTAGTAGTTCATTCATACATTATTGGTGGATTATTTTCCACTAGTCATGACTTGTAGTTTGATTCAGAGTTATTTTTATTCCTTCCAGCTTTATTCTGTGATTTTTCCTGTGGATGAGATTAGTATTTACCTGCCTGTATTGTTATTTAGTTGTTACTTCAGCGTACTACAATCGAATCATAGTCCATTAAATTGGGTTTAGCTATGCTAGATTGTACAGCTGGCATGCCACGTGTTCCCAATCCGATTATTTGGAACTGGGGCGTGACAATTTTCTCATATTAAGTTAATGAATAAAGATTCCTAATAATTTAAACAACTTCATGTTTTATCACTTAAAAGTCCACTTAGTTTTATATATATTATTAAAAATACAAAGTCTTGCCAATTAAAGTGTAATTGCTATTTTTCCCAATAAATCAATAATTGGTTATTCCGTAAATTGATAACCAATATAGTTTACGATGTTAGACAAATTTTGTTAGATTAATTAAATAACTTAAAATCTGACTAGGGTCTGTTTCTAGAAATTGCAACTAGCACACCTAGATTTGGCTCATCTATATTTCTAAGTCAGGATTCTCAACTGTAGGATTTTGAGGACGTATTTGACTTCCTCCCCAGGTACCGGCATCCTGTTCCAGTCATTAACAAAGGCAAGTTACAGTTATGTTTTCTTGCATTTTATTTAGTAATTGTCATGTTGCATGCTTAAACCACATTGCTACACGGAACCTTCTCCTAGGGTTCAAATATTGATTGATATTGATTGTGGACATATTGGGAGAATAGTGTAGCGTTTATGACCAATACCCCTCATATTGTATATTATTATTGTACGAGCTTACCCCTCTTACATACGGGGATAAGCCGTATCGCGTCGCTAGGATGCTATTGTACAATCCAAGCCGGTCATAGACGTTACCTATTCGAATCACATTATTTCAAATACTGAATTGAAGAAAATTGCTGGAAAATATTGTTCAAAGTATTTCAACTGTTTAAAATTACATCTTTTCATTATTATTTAGAATGTCGGATTATGTACTCGTACTTGTGCCTTTCCTGACTGGATCCCCCCAATAGTGATGTTGTTGATGCTGAACTATTGTTCAATAGCTACTATGACCCGGTATTATATCCTGTGGTGTTGCCAGAGTCCTCCTTGGAGGATGCAGAACCAGAGGCTGATGAACCGACCGTTTAGCTAGTTGTTTTCTTCGTTATCTAGTTTATTTGTGTTGGAGTTGTAGATTTTGGTTTCAGTATTTTATTTCAGTACTTTCAGTTTCAGTTTGTACTTTTCAATTGTTGAATAAAAAGTTTTTAAATATTCATAAATTCGTGTTGTGACAAAATGCAAATGAATGTTGTTGTGAATACCTACAAATAGAACAGCTTACTGCCGCCGTCTCACAACGGTGCAGGCTGGGCATGATCCGATTCGACCCAACAATTTGGGATCGGGTCGTGACAAATTTTTCATGTCCCAGAACTAGAATACTGGAGAGCAGGAATGGAACTAGGTCAGTTGTGTATACCAGAGTACACCGATATATCGAGATACGGCCACAATTGTATAAGTCATGGGGTTACTGCTATAATCCAACAATAACTACTAGGTCAAACTATTCTAGGTATCTCAATCACATGCAAACAAATAAAGTACACGAAGTATGATCATCAAACATAAAATAGTAAGTGTCCTAAACTATGTATACATAGATGATCATGGAGCTCGTAATACAAACTGTGAACTAGTAAGAGTAATAGTCATACATGATCAGCTCTAGCTATAGTCTAGAATAACAAAAATTATGTTATGCCCATAGTCTAGATGTCAAGTCCAAAATACGAGCTAAACACGCGTTCGAAGGCTAAACGTCACAAGAAAATATATACAAAAACTAGTGAGGAAGAAATAAAATCCACTTAGGTACTCTGGTGCCCCAGGTGGTCACCATCAAGTAGGAGGTATGACAGATCCCCAACTCCCCTATCAGATATGGCCAAACAAAACTAGTAGGGTTAGAGCCCTAAATAGCAATTACCACAAATGAAGCTAACTATGAACTAAAACTAGCATGCAAGCATAATAAAGACAGAATAAAAAGATAACAAGAAACAACCAAGATAATAGTAGGGTACACAAGAAAAACACAAAAAAAACTAGAAATATGTAAAATAGACAGGAACATGTAAGCATGTACAAGATTATGTAAGGTGGACAACAAATAGCATGCCAGTACAGAATAGGACTAGGAAGAACCGGAGAATATAGGGACTATTCTGAATCAAATTCGTAACTCGTAAATCAAATAAGGACCGGGGTGCAGACCATCTTTCGAACAGAACCTAGCCTCTAATCATTCACCGACACAAGTAGAACATAGACTAGACAGGAAGAAGATAAGATATCAGGGAGAAATAGACTCCATCTGTAACATTATTACCAATTTCGTATTTCTAATTTAAATTTTGTTATTTAAAAATTTTCTCGTAAAATGACAACATGTTGAATTTCGTATTTTATTTATTGTATTCATGTACTTATGATTTAGTTTTGATATGTGAGACTACCTTTGGACTTGTAAAATATTATTTTGGTATTGCTATAGACCCGTGCTAGGACCCGTGCATAGATTCGATTACCCTGAATTTACCCAAATTAGGGGATTTAGGCCTTAGGTCGGCATACCACTGCTGGTATACCATTCATGATATTTTATGATTAATATCTAGATATTTTTATGAATAGTATTTTTGTAACGCTCAGTCCCAATATACTTAGGACTAGGAACGTAACCATGCAGCCATATATATACGTAGGCTACTTCAATGTATGGATACCACGTATACATATGTAAGCTGTAAATGTAATTATATCTCAATAAAGATAACCTTACTATATCTCATCCAAAATAGTAAAGGAAACTTGATTAATAAATCAACTGAATTAATATATGAATGTTAAAGAAAGTAATGTTTGGGCGGAGACAAATCCACTATCAACTAAAGAAATAAATATAACTGGAAGAATCAAAATAATCAGAAGGAAGAATCTGGTCTTGGTCCGTACTTCTGCAGAATGTCTTGATCATCTACACTTGAGAGATCACCAGGTCCATAGAGGGACGTAACAAGA
Organism: Iris pallida; assembly: GCA_029216955.1. Classification (NCBI taxonomy): domain Eukaryota; kingdom Viridiplantae; phylum Streptophyta; class Magnoliopsida; order Asparagales; family Iridaceae; genus Iris; species Iris pallida. The sequence goes on along the minus strand of JANAVB010015522.1, from coordinate 43,818 downwards.
TACATAATATCATGCATAATAACTGGATATAAATAATGAATAAAATAGGACACCTAACCATTCTACGTGATACATACACTTTTGAAGACAACGTTCCATGCATGGGCTCTCCGAACAACAAAATTAAGTAAAGGGTCAAGTAGCGCTTATCCTAGTCACTATCAGACAGGTGCATAAAAGTGTGTAAAAGTAAATAGTAGTCCATACACCTAATAGTTGTCTCCTACCCCCCACTATACATGCATCATCTCCACGACACACAATCATGCGTTGTCTCCACAACATAGTTTTTATTCCTAATAATTGTTACGTCTTTCTAATATACAAATCTATTAGCAGTTATATCCAATCTCATGATCTGTACGCACCGATGTACGATCGATACACAAGTCCGAATCTATGTGCAACTCACGACTTCGTGGCACACATGTGTCAAGGCCAATGAATGTGGCACAAACAAATAATAGTCTCTTAAGTCTAAGTCAATGTGCATAGTGTAACCAAAAACATGACAAAAATGGTCATTTGCACCCAAGTGTGACTAGGACACAAGTTTTTATGAGTTTTTAAAATAAGTGAATAAATAAATAAATAATATAAATGCAATATGCATACATAATTGTAAACAAACACCAATCATAACAAGGCATACTTGCCTAGTGGTGGTGCGTTGATCTGACAATGTCCAGAATAGTCCAATAAACGAAGTCGATAAAGTCCGAATTAACAAGGAAATAGAAATAAACGATTTAGTCATGGTCAAGACGATAATCAAAGAAAATTTGCATAAATATTACATATAACTATTTTAGAAAATATTGATAATATTTGGAAACTCATATTTTTTATTAGTCAAAAATATTTTAGATAAATACTGGAAAATTTAATTTAGGAGAAAACTCTAATTATATCAAATATACCCTTTAGGTTAAAACTATTTTTTCTAAATAGCTAGAAATATTATAATAATATAGTTAGGTTATCTAAACTCAATTTGAAAATAGGTATAGGGCCTAAGCCCAATACTATATTTTTCCACCATATAATTCTAGAAAATACTATAAAATATTTTATATAATAATAACACTACTAAAAATAATAAAATAAATGATAATAATCACAATAACAAATATTAGAAATGACTGTATATATAGTAGTAGAAATATGTTAATTAATATAAAATAGTAAAAGTAATAGTTACAACTTATACTCTTTATAGAACCTATAAAAATGGTAAAAGTAATAATGATAATATAACAGTACATAGCCATATACATATATTTAGCACTGTAAAATAGTATAATATACTAATACTTTATACTTAGTATTAGTATAATATTAAATAATAAATCATAATATATTAATATTGTTAAGATGATTCTACTTATATCCTCTGTAAAATATAGGAAAGAGAACAATTTACTAAGAAAGGGAGACTAAATGAAGATTAGAGAGAGAAGAATGGCTCTCTAGAAGGAGGAAAGAAGAAGACCTAGAGGAAGAAGAACATAATTGGAGAAGGGGACTCATCTGAGGGTGAGGGTTGCTCGGTGCTTGTAAAACCCACATTTCTGATTTTAGTTAACAATGGGTTTTAATAATAATTATTGGCTAATAAATATGGTATAATGTGTATTAATAATAATAATAATAATATTATTATTAATATTATTATTATTTAGTCGGATTATGGAAATAATTTTAATTATAAAGTTCATGGATATTGATTGTATTATTAGATTAATTTTTTTTTTACCTTAGTGGGTTTTAGCTCATTACCCGAGCCCATTAATTATTGGTTTAAACCCTCTACCCATTAACCCGCTAACCTATACCCATTTGACTAATTCCTACCCACTCCTCGGTCTCTCCAGATCCAGTCCACCCGCCGAGAAACCCCCCACGTAGCCTTTCTTCCATCTTCACGTACAACCTCTCAGGAACCCTCAGAAACATACAGACCTCCAGAAACAATTCTTTCTTCCCAAAACCTTCATAAACCCCCTTACATCTTCACCTACACCCCTCCTCTTCAAAAATCGACCACGTCCCGAAGATCCCCATGACACCTCGGACGCATTAACACCCTTATTAGGTTATTTTTGAAGCGTTCGCCGACCGACCCCCACGCCCAATAGTCGACCCCCGCCTTCCGCTAGCGTCCGCGCGGCTTTCCTGCCGGCCGCCAGTGCTGCCCGCCACCCATCGGACCCCGCCGGCGCACGACAACGTGCCCCCGTGCGCAACAGCGCACCCCCGCGCGTGCACAGCAGCGCTTCCTGCACGCGCACAACAGTGTGCCCCGTGCGCGCACCAGCCCGCCCCCCGTGCGCGCACCTTCCGTGTCCCGCATGACCTCGTGTGCCGGCCTTCCTGTGCGCGTGCCGATTCGTTCACGTGCTCCGTCCGCGTCCCGTCGTTTCGTACGACCCGAGGCTGAGGCCTCCCCTCGGTTCTCCTTATCCAACATTCTGGTAAGCCTCTTGGACCTTCTGTATTTCATTTCAGAAGAGAAAACTATTTTCTGTCCGACCAGAATTGATAGAATAAAGCTCTATCAATTCTGGGATAGCTAGTTTCCAAATTTGACCATACGATTTGTTAATAGGATTAAATATTTAATTAATATTTAACGGTTAGATTATTGTTGATAATGGTTATGTCGTTGTATTAATTGTTAGATTAATTAGTAATTTATTAGATTTAACGATTATCGTAGAAATCACGTTGTTATAGACTTATTAAATATGTTATGGTTTTACGTAAATAAAATATTAAACTAGTTACAAAAAATAGTTTCATACCAAAGTCTATTTTTAATATAAGGAAATATAGGCAAAAGATATTAGTTCTAGTTTAAGCTATCTATTGCCTATTTTGGATAAAATGTTATTTAATTCCTAGAATAGATTTCATTACCGAAAAGAATATTTGTATAAGTTCTACTTATAAAATAAAAACCTATTTATTTATTTATTTTAATTAAAATAGTAATTTTTACGTTACTAAATAAATAATTAATTATTTAAAAGTTTGTTTATTTAGTAGTAGCTAATTATGTATATTTTGCTTAAAAATAGTAAAAGAGTATTTTTACATAAATTATCATCATAGTCAAAATATGTACTATTTTGTCACGAATTTGTTATTGAATAGAGTAATGATAAATTTATTTAAAGAAATAATAAGTTTTACTATTTTATTACTAAAACTGTATTTTTCTTATATTTAGAGTTCTCTAAAATATTTTATAATTAAATAATTGCTTATTTGTAATTATCGGTGATTTAGAGTTGAGACGATTATCGTGTCATTAATAAGTTATTAGAATTGTAGCAACTATAGATCGGTAACTAAGTCATATTTCGCTAATGTAGGGTTTAGTTCCGAGACTTAGCCTAATTTTTCCTGTCGTCACCTACAGCACTGGAAATTCCGAGGCAAGTTTCATACTATTCATGTTTGTATTTTATTTAATAATTAAATGTACTGCATCAATAGGGCTATATATATTGTATCGACACTGATTCACGGGGTCCCTCTCGGACTCTAAATTGATTGTTTGATTGATTAATTGACTCGGAGATTTGGGGAGTAGTATAGCAACTGTGGCCAAATCATGTTACTAATATTGCCTCTCTTCCGCTAACCCGTATCGTACAGGGGGTTGAGCCGTATCGTATACTAGCATTTGGCCAAAATATTAGTATACACATTGAATCTACCAGCCGATCACAGATCTGCTATACGCTCAAATCACTATTAAATTATTGTAGATTACATCATTGTGGCTCTTGAGATTTTATTACCCTGCTGGTTCTATTATTATTTAGAAAAATATACTAATGCTTTAAAACTGCCCTTGCATCATTTATTATTATTTAGAATGCTGGATATGGATATATGTTCTTACTCCCCTCTTGACTTGAGACCAATATTTTAGGTGATTGCGAAGACGAGGAGCTTGCCTTTAGTTCCTACTACGGACCCGATCCGAGTTTTGAAGAGGTAGCTGAACCTGACCAGGGAGCCCATGATTTCTAGTTGTGCCCGTTGCTTAGCTTTCCTGTTTTCAAGTTGTAATAAAAAAAAGTTGTAATAGCTAAATGTTTTACTTGCTTGTGTGTTTGTTTCATCTAGACATTTAGCTTTAATTCTAAAGTTCAAATAAATGTTTTTATTCTCGTATTTTAGAATTATCTGCTTGTGTTACTACTGCTTGATACAGCTTACTGTCGCCGTCTCACAACGGTGCAGGCTGGTCATGATCCGACCGGACCCAGTGTATTGGAGGCGGTGTAGGTTGACTAGGGAGGAAAAGTTGGCCGGAAAGGAGCAGAGTGGCGGTTGGCAGGCAAAGATGGGGCTGATGGTGGTGGTGTTCATTTCTGGAGTCGGTCAACACGATGGTCGCCGAAATCAGAGGAGGGCATGAAGTTGGTGATGAGTGGTGTTCCGGTGGTGGTGACTACTCGGGCAGGAGGGGTGGTCGTGAGTGAAACGGTGGCTACTTTTAGTGGAGACCCGGAGACGGGGCTGTCACGACAGGGGCTAGGGTTGTTGTAGAGGAGATCGGTGCATTGTAGGGAAAAAACCTTTTACAAGGGTTAAGGTTTGAGCATATGTAATTTTGTCGTATCGGGGATGTATCCGACACGAGAAAGATGGAGAGTATGTGTACAGGGATCATGTCTGGTGTATCAGACACAATGGTGGGTGATATCTGTATATGTATGGTGGATCAAAATAGTGGAAAGACACCCACAGGCGGACCGAGGCCGACATGGAGATGATGGACACGGATATGGTGCACGGATAATATGGTGATGGTGGTTGATGGCTATTTGTGATGGTGGCATGGTTATGGTTATGGTAATGATTAGAGATTTATGGGAAAAGCAAGGGGAGTTTTTCCTTAAATAGGCGGAGATTTCTAGTTGGATAAGGATCAGGAATCCTATAAACCCCATTAGATAAATTTTTTTATTTAATTTAAACTAATTAAAATTTAAATCAATCTAATCTTGATCCAAAATATCGTAAGATTTGTTTTCAAAAATTCGTTGGCAGCAGTATCGCAAGATGTAAAGAGTATCAACAATTAATTTTTTTTAAAAAATTACTTATGGGGGATAAATAAAACCTCAAATCAACTTCCATCTTGTCCGTCCAAACAATTAATAAATACTCAACCAATTTAACTAACTAAAAAAATGAAAGATTAAAAAAATAAATCTAAAACCAACTTCTCATCATCCGTAACTCACTCTTCAATTAAATATGTTCTTAGTTTGGTTATGGAAAATATCGCAAGATTTTTTTCAAAAATTTGTTTCCAGCAATATCGCAAGATTTAAAGAGTATCAACAATTAAATTTTAAAAAATTACTTATGGGAGATAAATAAAACCTTAAATCAACTTCCATCTTATCCGTCCAAACAGTTAATAAATACTCAACCAATTTAATTAACAAAAAAAATGGAAGATTAAAAAAAAAATCTAAAACCAACTTTCTTCTCATCATCCGTAACCCACTCTTCAATTTAATATGTTCTTAGTTTGGTTACGGAATCGCAAGTTTTTTTTTTTTTCAAAAGTTTGTTGGCAGCAATATCGCAAGATTTAAATAGTATCAACAATTAAATTTTAAAATTATGCGAGATAAATAAAACCTTAAATCAACTTCCATTTTATCCGCCCAAATAGTTAATAAATACTCAACCAATTTAATTAACCAAAAAAACTAAAGATTAAAAAAAAAATCTAAAACTAACTTCCTTTTCATCATCCATAACCCACTCTTCAATTTAATATGTTCTTAGTTTGGTTACGGGAAATATCGCAAGATTTTTTTCAAAAATTTGTTGGCAGCAATATCGCTAGATTTAAAGTATCAACAATTAAATTTAAAAAAATTACTTATGGGAGATAAATAAAACCTTTAAATATTTATTCATAACAAATTAAAATTAAAATTAAACTAATTTTTTACAAATTTTAATTAAAATATAAATATATATACAATAAATTTAATTTTAATTTAAATATTTAATTAGTTTTTGAAGAGACATTGTGAGATTTTGGGCGGCTTAATAATGGAAGTTTAGGAGGGAAAACTATTTCAGCATATTCCATAACTAACAAAATCTTTGCTGCAGTATCGTACAATATTATTTATATTTATTAATATCCATAACTAACAAAATCTTTAAGATATTTCCTATAATCCTTTTAAAAATATATAGTTCCCTACAATTCTCATAACCCTATAAAAAATAAAAAGTAAAAAATAGTGGGAGTTTAGGAGGGACATTGTGAGATTTTAGGCAGGCTAATAGTGGGAGTTTAGGAGGAAAAACTACTTCAGCGGACTCTGCTTTAGTAGTAGTAGTAGTTAGAGGTGAGCAAATACCGATACCGAAAAACCGACCGAATACCGTTTAAAAATATCCCAAAAAATCGAACCGAAAACATGTACCGATACCGAATTGTCGAACCGACTAAAATATGGTATAATGGTAGTGGTAGCGGTTTGAGTGTAATACCATACCGAAAATACCGAACCGAACCGATTCCATCCACACACACACACACACGCGCACACACACACACACACACACACACACACACACACACACACACACACATATATATATATATATATATATATATATATATATATATATATATTCTTTTTTGTAGAATGTTGTTCGTGATTAATTTATACTACATTTTAATTTTTATCTTTGTTTTGGTCAGTTTCTTAGAACTTAGAATTGACTTTAGTGGACTTAAAGTTATGTTAAGAATGCTAAGAATTGAGTTTTTGATCCTTTGAGCTTATGTTTCTGTGCTCATAGAATTTTGAAGTGAATTTTGGTTATTTAAACTTATACTAAAGATTAAACTTAGTGACCGCGTTTGATCTTTTAAACTCATTTTTAGGTGTTTGCGACTTACTACATATTATTCTCATAATTTTGATTAATTGTTTGGTTGTAGAGGCTTGGCTTTAAAATTTAATACTTCCAAAAAAGTAAAAAAAAATTATAGGTTAAGAGGTTCTAAAATATTAAGTGTGTTGATTGATTAAATGTTAATTGGTAAAATACCGATACCGAACAAAAATCGACCGAATACTGATCTAACCGAAATCGAAAAATCGATTCTAAATGGTACGATATTGGTATTGATTTTTTAGATACTGATTTAAAAAAATACCGAAAAGTTCAACCAAATACCGACCGATTATACCGATGGTCACCCCTAGTAGTAGTAGTAGTAGTAGTAGTAGTAGTAGTAGTAGTAGTATATATATATATATATATATATATATATATATATATATATATATATATATATATATATATATAACCAATTATTTATTTCAAATAATTAAATAGATAAAATTGACCAACTTTTGGTATGATCTATTATATATAAATTAATAAAAACAAAAATATTATTTTACCATAAATATATTGAAATAAGAGTATTTAATACTCATTTAAAACCTTTACATGTATATATTTTTGTATATTCGTACGCATATTCAATGTATAAATACCATGTTAAAATACATAAGATAATAAAAAGAGAAAGAAAAAAATCTATAGTAAAATTTTAGGGGGTTTACAGTTTTGATATTTGTGAATAATATTTAGATATTTGGTGAATAGTGTCGATGCATTCTATTATCCATTGGTTTCTTAGTTCTGAAGTACCCTATTATCCATTGGATATTTGATTTTCTTTCGATTGATGAGATCGCTTTGGATCAAATCGCGGATCGCGATCTATCGGTCACGATTAATTCACCCCTTCTATATTTATCCTTTAATTTTCTCTCTATTCTCTCTTTTCATTCTCTTCACTCTCTCTCTCTCTCTCTCTCTTCATTTCTTCTTATTTTCTCTTCCTTGGGCTATGCATAGGATCTGGCCTTGAGACCTTGGGTGTGGTGTCTAACCCCCTAGGAGGAGGAGTAGAAGCTTGGTTGCTAGAGACTCTAGGCAAGTACATCTTGCTCAAAAGTAATATGACCATATTTTTTTATGGAAACTAAAATTTTATTGGTCAGTAATATAGTTCTCTAAATTGTTAACAACTTTAGTATATAACATTTTTAATTTGATCAGTGGTATTAAATATATCTTAGTTTTTAGATTTTTTTTTGAGTATTTTGAGGTATTTATCTTTCAAACTTCAAAACTTGTAAAAAAACTAATGCTCCCAAGTTGTAGGAAATTTAATTTCATGCGATTTTGACTTTTTGAGAAATTTAAATTTTGATTTAAAATAAGATTTTTATGGACGAAACAAGTTTTGACATTTTTTTAAGTTTCTGTCACTGTTACAGAATGGTATACCAATGGTATAATACAATATACCGACGGTATATCAGTTTTATATCCCAAAAACTCTCTGTCTTTTGGCCAGTATACCGTCGGTATACCAGTTTTGTCTATTTTTGGCTGATTTGTGTTGTTTTTGTCCGTTTTGCCCATTTTGGTCCATTTGTGCTATTTTTGTGAAATGATGTCTTATCATGCTCTAGTGTTATTGTATCCTTAAAAAAAGATTGTACACTCAATATACATGACACATGCTTATGTTCATGTATTATTTTATGTCCAGATTCTAGATAGTAACTTATAGTAGTGCACTCATATACTGATTTTCTTATTGAGTTCTTGATCGATATATGAGTGCATATTCTTCTTTAACATCGTGGATATAGCTTGTTTAATGTTTGATCTATTTCATCTCGATATTGGGTAATCTTGTGTGAGTATTGTCCCGTGTATCGTGTGTTGTAAGTACGGGGATGTTCGCAAGTGACAACTTGTGAATTGCTCGTATATAGCATACATCATTTTTGAAAATTCTTGAGTGTCCATGACTTGAAAATTTAAAATAAATATGATAATATAAATGACTAGTAAATTCAAGTAGATTATTGTAGGAGGAAATTTGCACTACCAACCCCGAGCTCCAATAGCTCTATGAGGCGTAGCTCAACCCTGCTAAGGAAGGGCTCCATGATCTACCAAGTTTATACATATTGATACACGTTCGAGTCATACATCATGCCGAGTTATGTTTGCAGAAAATAAAAGTTTTTGAAGAAAACTTAACTACAAACTAAGAAAGAAAAGTACAAGGTACAATTTGATTCTGGGGAAGTATAACTATAGGAATCTGATCAGAAGACGATCACTTTATCCCTTGGACGATGCGATGCCGGAGAAGAAAAGCTATTGAACGTGTTGCAGAAGCGATGAAGAAGTGTTGAGAATTTTCTTCAAAAGAGGATGATCATTACTAATAGAAGTGATTTTGGAACTCTATTTATAGAGTTTTGGATAACTGTCAGGTAGTTACATTAATTGGCACATAGTATAAAATACACTGATTTGTACATTACTTTGTGCGCCATGTTCTGCTTCATCCATTTGCGCGAACGGTTAATTTAACTGCATGGGACACGTGGCTTTCTGTGAGAGAAAGGTGCTTGGTCATGGGCAGTATCGTGTGTTCGTTCTTCGAGATTAGTGGCATACGCGCCACGTCATCTTTAACTACTTCTGGATGATGGTTGATTGATTGGCACCAGTTAATGAATAGCGCATCCTGTTGATTGGCGCCAACTATGAATGGCGCTGAGTGTTAAGTTGGTAAGGAGTTCATTACTTTGTACTACTTGATAGATGACACTAAAAAAGTAACTGACAGTCGTTATTATGACAGATATGACAGGATCCTTTTTGAGCGGCATGCGCTCGGGATTCGAAGAGATTTCCTCGACTGCTTGTTATTAGTCATCATGATTGATGATTTATCTTCTTGAAAAAGCTTGCCACATGGCGGCCTAGCGCTATCTGATGGCTGACGCCATTTGATGCTGAGCACCATTTAATGTTGGACGCCATTTGATAGATGGCGCTGTGCGTTATCTATTAATGGCGTAGCGCACTTTTGTCGATATTTTTGAGCTTTTATAAGACCCCCTTCAAAGTTTTCAAATTTTAAAAATTTTAAAATTTGAAATACTTTGAATAAGAAGCGTTCAGAAGATTTTGCGCGCACAAAATCCCAATAGACTCACCGTTTCGTGCGCGATTTGTGCGGCCATTACACATACGCTTAGGGTATAAATACTCCATTAAGAGGATAGAGAGTTCATATCACAAAAATTCTCTCTCGAGTTCTCTTCATCTTCTTCCACCTCAAGTTCTCGAAGCTCCTTTAACCAAAATCTATGGCACCAAAGAGATCCACAACAGAAAAAGGCAGAGCGTCGCTGGAGCTTCGTCACGAGCTCCATCGCTGAGAGTACCAAGGCACGCGCCGCCGTCGACGAGAGCCGAAGAAGCTAACCCCGCTATCTGAGGTAAAGATCAGTCGGGGAAGATGAACCACAACCAGCCCCATTCGTATACAGTGCGAACCATCGCCAGTGCTAAATGCCTCTTTCAGAATGTTGGTTGGCGCTGCCCTAATCTTCAAAATGTGCCACCTCTTTCAGAGTGTTGGCCAAAATACATCGATCATGATCTCATGAATCGTGCACTCTTAGTTTACTTAAAGTACACGGTGCTATGTATCATGATTTGAACACAATGCACATACTTATTACGCTGCACGAAACAAAACTGTTTTACACGTGCGCAAAACATGGACTGTTCTATACATGCACAAAACATGGACTATCATATTGCATGTGTAAACTAGAGACTCTTATTCTATGTTTTACGCCATCCATGATTTGCGCAGAGATAAAAATTACTTAAATTTCCTTAATTTTTAAGAATAATTCCTTCATGATTCTAACTCTTGTTTCCTTTTGTAGTTGACCTCAGGGAGGATCTTCAGGCTGAAATACTGGCTTCTGCTTTCCATGTATCAGAATACCAGGAAGACCTTTCTCATGTCACCTTCTCGCAGTTCGACCCTGACAGACCGACTACTAGAAGAGCTCTTTTGGAGTCTCAGGACGACAGGACTCTGCTATGTTTAATGAACGGTGCACCTTTCCTGACGGTAGATCAGGCTTCTCATAAGAAGCCAGCCTTCTTATTCGGGGAGGCGATTGAAGCGAGCTCTCAGCCCAAGGCAAAACGAAAGGCTCTGCTCTTCAAAAGAGGAGATAAATTGGTATATCTCCTAGATATGTCCAGGAGTCTATCTTTGTCCCGATATGCTCATGCCGATTACCCTCGGAAGATGCTGTGGGATATAACTCCGTTCCAGCAAGCCAAGGTTGGACGGATATGTCATAAGTTTGGATAAAAGAGGAGGGACATATTCTTTAGTTCTTCCAAAAAGTATAGCACGCACTTGCGGGTCTGAAGCCAAGTTGCGTACCGACAGAGGATTCGACTTTGATGATACCTGTCCGAATGCCTTTCTTTGCCAATACTTTTGCTGTAGCAGGAGGGGAGTACCTGCCCCAGGCCCGTGACTGACATGTTTAATGCACCCAGATATTAAATGCTGGAACCGACTCTCCGTATGGGCCATGGACAACTTCACCGACAAGCTGAAGGAGTTGGATCTCTATGAAGCTCTGCTGACAACTTCTTGTGGTATCCACACCAACACCAACATGCTGCTGGATTTAGTAGGGAGGTACAACAACAAGACTGGCACCTTCTCCACTTCCTAGGGGAAAATAGGCCTTGTTCTTTACGAGATGCAGTTCTTATTACATCTGCCAATGGGTAAGAACCCTTATGAAGAGTACGTACCGACGGAAGACGAACTGGAGACTCTGGCCAAAGAGAATCCCTAGATGGTTGCGGTCTTCGATGAGCTGCTATGTCATTTTATGATTTGCACTCATCTCTACAAAAGCAAGGCAGCCGGGACGTGCTATACGTCCAAGCGTTTGGTGTACCTCTTCTTGGATCATGCCACGGAGAACAAGGTACAGGAACATTTGGAGTTTAAGCCTTATTTCTTTGAGCCACTCGATGGTCAAACCATTATCAGATTGATAAAAAAATTCGACTATGTTGACAACGAGCTGGCAAAAGACTGGCAAGGTTACACCACTGGTAGTCCTATCGAGAGTTACATAAAATAGGTTGGTATAGAGATGTATAAGGAGGCTACTCTAGCGGGCTTTTTTCTTTTTGATTAAGACAATTTGTGGTCCCTGGAGCCAGTGCCGTCGATCACATCTACCAAGGCGTACTGTTTATCGCATTACATTTGGTGTTCGGGTACATGATGGATATCCTTTTCGCTATGACCAGTCGGCTGAATGCTGGTCTCCGTGAGTTCATGACCACCATGATGGAGAAATTCAATTCTTGGGATGACTTTTCCCGTACGGAGATGCCGTTCACATACTTGTTCGGCTGGTTGATACTGTACCATCCTTCTCTAATGGATCATGCTTTCGGTGCTGGTAGGGCCTTATCAGGAGACTTTATCGATAGATATGCCACATCTCGATGGAAGGTAGACTCACTATTTGACTATAGAAAGGCACTGAATATGGGCTGCAACTGAAAGTTCTTTTGTGTTGCTCCTCTACCTCGGTACGACTACGAGACTTACCCGACACCTCTCATGGATCTGGAGCCCATTGTTACCCGTCCACCTCCAACAACCTTTTCTTGGTTGAAGATGATCAGACCTTCACATCTGGTATATAGGTTTGAGAACGAGTCCTATCTGGAACCCTACTTGCCTAGCCAATTTTCCTGCCAGTTCGGCTACGACCATATGCACGTCGGGAACGCGACCACTTGCCTTCAAGGCTTCGGATATTTGATCGATGGGGCTCGAGGGTGGAGATACTAAAGTGCGAGAGGCACTAATACTGTATTTACCATGCCTTCTGCTACCTTTGAGGCGGGCTCGCGTATGTTAAACACATACACAAATTTTTATACCTCCGCCAACACCTTCTTCGAAGGCTATTCCTTATTAGATAGCTTTGTTGGTGTGAGAAATGTTACTCCGGTTTTCCGTTATACGTATTTTCGATATACGTGTACGATCCTTGCTCTTGAAGAAATTGCCCTTCGTAGGTTGCCAGCCTTTTGCATGGGTGTGGTACCCTGCTATTTATAGTGATCCCTGCAATAGTAGATTTTGGGCCGCATAAAGGGCGACGTGGCCACGTGTCTGTAACAACACACAAAGACCCGATCTTGGGCTGCCAACTGGTGGGGGTTGTTGAGATTTTGTTGTAGCGAATCTGGGTGGTTGAGACTTGGTCAAATTACCATGTGTCCCCTCACAACAGAGTAAAATCAATCTTCTACGGCCCGGATCAACTTGGCCGCATGCGGTACCAAGAGTCTTTCTTCTACAGCCTGGATCGGCTTGGCCGCATGAAATCTCAAGAGCCTTCCTTCTGCGGCTCAGATCATCTTGGCCGCATGAGGTCTCAAGAGTCTTCCTTCTGCGGCTCGGTTTCACTTGGCCGCAAGGGTTCTTCGAGAGCCTTGCTTCTGCGGCTCGAGTCAACCTGGCCGTATGGGATCTTCGAGAGTCGTGCTTCTGCGGCTCGAGTCTACTTAGCCACATGGGGTCTTCGAGAGACTTGCTTCTGTGGCTTGGTTCTACTTAGCCGTATGGGGTCTTCGAGAGCCTTGCTTCTGCGGCTTGGTTTCACTTGGCCGCATGGGATCTCCAGGAGGCTTGCTTCTGTGGCTCGAGTCCACTTAACCGTATGGGGTAATAATCCACATAAACACAGACTGCCTTAGTGGTGGAGCCACTGTCCTGTGGCAGCAGTAGTTGATGGCGGCTTGGGTGCAATGATGTCCTGGAAAGGGCTCCTCATACATCAAGATTGCTTCTCTCTCATTGTGTTTGTGAATGACCACCTCTCGCAAGTCGAGAGTAGATTGATCTACCATTGCATCTGTTTTGTGGGCCCGGGTATCCCGAGCGTCCGGGTGTGTAGGTATCATATTTGCTCCCTGATCTGAGGCTAGTAAAAATCTTGCTCTCGATCGTTATAGAAAGACTTTTGGGACCATCATATTTGCTCCCTGATCTAAGGCTAGTAAAGCACTGCTCTCGATCGTTGTAGGGAGACTTTTGGGACCATCATATTTGCTCCCTGATCTGAGGCTAGTAAAGTACTGCGCTCGATCATTATATGAAGACTTCTGAGACCCACCCTGTCCGTTAGCCCTAGGGGACTGGACGCGGATGGTTCTGTATATCTTTCTACCAGGAGCCCGTATAATAGTTAACTGTGCCCGCTGATTATCAGCACCTTGGACAGTTGACTGGGCTTGTTGAGCCCGTACTGCCCTAGAATTCTTTGACTTAGCACCCGAAGGTGCGTAGGAGGAAGAGTCCAAGTTGGAAGGAGGGAAGGAAAGTTGGTGCCCTTTTCAAAGAAGGGAAGGGGGCTCTATATATAGAATGGAGTGAGCCCTTTCTTCTTCTCCTTTTTGATGTGGGACTAAAAGCAATATCCTCTTTTCCATGCTTCTACAAGACCCTCTTCAAAGTTTTCAAATTGTAAATTTGGAATACTTTGAATAAGAAGCATAGAAAGTATAGTTGTTTAGGTATGGCAATCCTATCAGAGTTAGCATAGACGTGATAGGTTTAGGTACTTCTGCTGGAGATTTTATCTGGACATGTCATCCTTGGCGTACCTTGGTTTTAGGTATAGATAATAAGATGAGAGAGGGAACCAACATATTTACTCAGAGGTGATATAGACGTGGTAAATATGAGGTTGATGGTAGAGCTTTCCTACTCAGAGGTGATATGGACATGGTAGGAGTGAACTCGGTGAGGATACACAGAATAACTCAGAGGTGATATAGACATGGAAGTTCTATGATTGATGCACCACAACGCAGGGGTTGTTGCACAGGGTGTTTACTCAGAGGTAAGGCGGACGTGATAAACATTTGTTTTTAACATCATCTGCTTTGTAAGGGGTAGGAAAACAACTCAGAGGTGATTTAGACATGGTTGTTCTACTACTGGGGAGTGAATGCAACGGAACAACTAGGCTCCAGAAGCATATGATTGTAAAAGAATGGGTGCTTGTACTAGAGGGCCTAATACAACATTTTTGATTGGCAGAGGACATCCCACTGGGGGACTTTTTGTGGACCTATTGCCCTTTTGTGCATCTGGAGATGCGAACAATAGATTTGAATAATATTTTATGGACCTACTACCCTTTTGTGCACCGGTAGTACGAGTAATAGATTTGGATAACTTCTGTGGACCTATTACCCTTTTGCGCACTGATGGTGTAGGTAACAGATTTGAAACAAAACCTAACAGAGGTAATAAGGACGTGATAGGTTTTGTGGTCTTAACACCATATCTTTTATCCCGGGTTGGGTACAGGTGTTAAGTCAAGAGACCATCGGTATCAGAGATAATATGGACGTGACGCATGATAATCATAAAATTTTGGTGGATCTATTACTCTTCTGTGCAGTGGTGGTACGAGTAATAGATTTTGAGACAAAACCCAACATAGGTAATATGGACGTGATAGATTTTGTGGTCTTAACACCATGTCTTTTATTTCGGGTTGGTTACAGATTTTAAGTCAAGAGACTATCGGTATCAGAGGTAATATGGACGTGATACATGATAATCAGGACCAGGAAGTTTGCTCAGAGATGACAATAAGCCTGGTAAACTCTGGCGGGATGAAGCATCAGGGTGAAAGTTCAGAGGTATTTAGTATATATGACTTGTCACCCAGGGGGATGCAATGTGAATCCACTCAAAGCTAATAGAGTGTGAGTTCAGAGGTACTTGGTGTACATAACTCAACAATCTAAGAGATTTATTTGTTATTGGAGGTGGTACCAGGACGTTTGCCTTTATCCTCTCCATCTGGGATGTGTAATCCCAGCTGGTGAGCCTTCTTTAACTTCACCTCCGCATTGGTAGTGCTTATGATGAAGGTCGTCCAATCCCTAAACTGATCTTCGCCCATACAGAGGCTGATTGCGGGGAGCAACTTCTTCTGGCAGATTTCAATCAAAGAGCTTTCGGGATTACCTTGGGGCAATCTCATTGCGGTTTGGCGGAACCGCTCAATATAGTTTCTTGTTAGCTCCCTCTCCCCCTAAACGACGTCCATGAGGGACAATATTGTCACGTCGTGCCCCACTTCGTAGAATCTCTCTAGGAACATGTGCATGAAACCTTCAAAAAAATGGATACAGTTGTCCGGAAGGTTGCGGTACCAGTCGAACGCGATCCCCTCTAATGCTCCGATGAATAATCGCATGAGGATGGCATCGCTATGCGACAAGTGGTCTGTTGTGACCTCAAAATACGTCATGTACCGACTAGCGAAGGTCTTTCCGTCATACGAATCGATATAAAACGGTTTGTACCGTGGCAAAAAAGGAACATCTCTCCACGCAACGGGATATGGTTGCCATATTCTGAGGTCCCGGGAGGAGTCTCGGGCGTTAAACATTGCTCGAAGCTCCTGGACTTCCCTTATTGCCTCCCTGGCTTCGTCAACAGCTGAAGGAACGGATGCTCCTAGGGGATTGTCACCCAAAGGAGGGGCGATCGTGTTGGAGTCCGCGTTGACTGTGGGTCCCAAGCTTGTATGTCTAGGCATCCTTGCTGGTTGTGTCGGCAAGGCAGCTTTGATTTTGTCTACTGACTTGACCAAGAACAGGAGCATGGATTCAAGTACTTCTAGACATTGTCGATCAGTAGGCCCTTCATGATCATCGTCGGCCATAAAGACTTTCTGCATGTGGGTAGACGTAGAAGGGACCATAGAAGAGGTGCTCTCCATATCGTATCCTCGTACAGAGAAATCATCGGAGAACGTCGGAATGTCCTCTTCCTCGGACTCGGAAGGGGTGCTGCCCTCTGTGCAGGAAGCCCCATCGTCTCACCCTCAGGGACGTCCATGTCTGTTGTATAATTCCAGTAGATCACTACCCCCTATGTATGCTCTTGGAATACTGGGTTGTCGTATACATTGAGGGGACTGCTACCCCCGGCTTTATCTACCCCCAGGGAGGTCGAGGAGGCATCCCCAGGTGTTGGAAGCTTCTTTCTGGATCGAGTGCCTAGGTAGACATCCTCTGTGGCTGTCGGTGGCAATCCTCCAGACGAGAGTTTCCTTGCAATACTGGTTGAGATTGCCGGGCTGGAAGAGCCTGTCTTCTTTCCTCCCTTGCCGGAAAGAACCTTCCGAGTTGAATTACAGGAGGCAAAAGGAAATTCCTCGTCTTTCTAAATTTGCACCTGTTCCTCAAGTGGTTGTCGGACAGGTGCTGGCTAATGCAGTCGTTGAAAAATGGACTGCCGATCTTCAGGTGCTGCTGACTTATCACAGCAGCAGTTGATGATGACCTGGGTGCAACGATGTCTCGAAAAGGGCTCATCACATGCCAAGGTTGCTTCTTTCTTCTTGCGTTTGTGAGTAATCACCTCTCGCAAGTCGATAGCAGACTGATCTACTTTTGCATCCAATTTGTGGACTCGGGTATCCCGAGCACATGGATGCATAGGTATCATGTTTGTTCCTTGATCCGAGGCTAGTAAAAGCATTTGTTGTCGATCATTGGAGGGAGTCTTTTGAGACCCACCCTGTCCGTTAGCCCTGGAGGACTGGACGCGGGTGGTTCTGTACAACTTTCCATCAGGAGCCCGTATAACAGTTAACGGTGCCCGTTGACGGTCAGCAACTTGGACAGTTGACTGGGCTTGTTGGGCCCGTACTGCCGTAGACTTTTTCGATTTAGCACCTGAAGGCGCATAGTAAGAAGATTCCAGATTAGAATATTCCACATTCTTAATGGGCCGTATGGAGTCGGGATCGCATGAGAGACAGTCGAACATAGAGCTTCTGACATGGCCGTATGAGACACCCTGTCTGTGGCCAGGATTAGTTGCCACATGGGCCATCTGCCTGCAGCCAGAGTTGGCTGCCGCATGGGCTATCTGCCTGTAGCCCGAGTTGGCTGCCGCATGGGCCATCCGCTTGCGACCAGAGTTGGCTGTCGCATGGGCCATGTGCCTGCAGCCAGAATTAGCTACCGCATGGGCCATGTGCCTGCGGCCAGAGTTGGCTACCGCATGGGCCATCTGCCTACGGCCAAAGTTGGTTGTCGCATGGGCCATCCGCCTGCGGCCAGAGTTGGCTGCCGTATATGCAGACTGCTCATCTCTCTTATGTGGCCTCTTCCTCGTCCGCTTAGATTTCCCTTGTGCCCCAAAAAACTTAGCATTACAGTATTTTTCTTTGCTGGATTTGGGGACAGTTGGATTCTCTGCGGTCGGAAGCAAGGCCGCAGAAGAGTTTTGATCACCATCTTAGGCTGCAGAAGGAGCTTCTTCGAGAACCTGGTCGGGGGCAACAGTTTTATGCTTCGACGTCCTGTCGGTTCTTTATGGGTTGGCTCGCTTCTGTAAAGGACTGGCGCTCCCTTCAGAGAGTATTTCTTCGAATGCTCGTTGGTCAAAACGAACCACGAGCATTTGCTGCGTAGAGCCGAGCTTGGATGCGTCAGATTGCATCACCAACTTCTCATCAGAGGAGAAGGATGTCCCTAGCAGAGTCTCCATCGTGTTTGCCATTAAATATCAAGAACAAAAATTACAGAGGAATTAAACTTGATTGCAAACTTGCTTGTACAAGAGAAAGCCTAGAAAGAAATCCTAGGAAATAATCTAAGTACAATTGTTTAGTTTTTGATTCTGGAGGATGACAATAGAGGCTCGAGAATGTGTAGCAACTCTGCCTTACTCCTTGGACTATCTGACACGATTCTTGCTCTTGAAGAAATTGCCTTTCGTAGGTTGCCAGCCTTTTGCATGGGTGTGGTACCCTGCTATTTATAGTGATCCCTGCAATAGCAGATTTTGGGCCGCATAAAGGGCCAAGTGGTCACATGTCTGTAACAGCACATAAAGACCCGATCTTGGACTGCCAGCTGTTGGAGGTTGTTGAAATTTTGTTATAACAAATCTGGGTGGTTGAGACTGGTCAAATTGCCATGTATTCCCTCACAACAGAGTAAAATCAATCTTCTGCGGCCCGGATCAACTTGGCCGCATGCGGTACCAAGAGTCTTTCTTTTGCGTCCTGGATCGGTTTGGCCGCATGAAATCTCAAGAGCCTTCCTTCTGCAGTTCGGATCATCTTGGCCGCATGAGGTCTCAAGAGTCTTCCTTCTGCGGCTCGGTTTCACTTGGCCGTAAGGGTTCTTCGAGAGCCTTGCTTCTGCGGCTCGAGTCAACCTGGCCGCATGGGATCTTCAAGAGTCTTTCTTCTGCAGCTCGAGTCTAGTTAGTCGCATGGGATCTTCGAGAGACTTGCTTCTGTGCCTTGGTTCTACTTAGCCGTATGGGTCTTTGAGAGTCTTGCTTTTGCGGCTTGGTTTCACTTGGCTGCATAGGATCTCCAGGAGCCTTGCTTCTGCGGCTCGAGTCCAATTAGCCGCTTGGGGTGATGATCCATATAAACATAGACTGCGTTGGTGGTGGAGCCACTGCCTTGTGGCAGCAGTAGTTGATGGCAGCTTGGGTGCAGTGATGTCCTGGAAAGGGCTCCTCACACATCAAGGTTGCTTCTCTCTCCTTGTATTTGTGAATGACCACCTCTCGTAAGTTGAAAGCAGATTGATCTACCTTTGCATCTATTTTGTGGGCCCGGGTATCCCGAGCGCCCGGGTGCGTAGGTATCATATTTGCTTCCTGATCTGAGGCTAGTAAAAGCACTTGCTCTCGATCGTTGTAGGAATACTTTTGGGACCATCATATTTTCTCCCTGATCTGAGGCTAGTAAAGCACTGCTCTCGATCGTTGTAGGGAGACTTTTGGGACCATCATATTTGCTCCCTGATCTGAGGCTAGTAAAATACTGCGCTCGATCATTATAGAGAGACTTCTGAGACCCACCATGTTCGTTAGCCCTGAGGGACTAGACGCGGGTGGTTCTGTATAACATTCTATCAGGTGCCCGTATAACGGTTAACGGTGCCCGCTGATGGTCAGCAGCTTGGACAGTTGACTTGGCTTGTTGAGCCCGCACTACCCTAGACTTCTTCGACTTAGCACCCGAAGGTGCGTAGTAGGAAGAGTCCAAGTTGGAAGGAGGGAAGGGAAGTTGGTGCCCTTTTCAAAGGAGGGAAGGGGGCTCTATATATAGAATGGAGTGAGCCCTTTCTTCTTATCATTTCCGATGTGGGACTAAAAGCAATATCCTCTTTCTATGCTTCTACAGCTGGCTATGTCTGTCCTCTGCTCTCCATTCTGGTTCTGGGGCGTGACACGATTTAAGTGGTAGCCCATGTAGGTCTTGTAAATCAAGATGTGTGAGGATTTTACTGGATAGATGTCTCAATTAGCACTCGTCCTTGATCTCTACTCGTGCTTTCCAATCTTCCTCATATCTTGACCTGATAACATGCTTATATCCTCGACCTATCTTGGGCCTTCCTTATTGTTCCCCATGTCGTTTCTTCAACGATATTGTTCCTTGTCCTACCGATCAGCAAGGTAAAGCACCTCCAGTAAACCAGCAACAACCTGGGGACCAAGCCCAGCACTCTGGAGCAGCATCCTGAGTCATGCATTCTGGGTATCCTGAACCACTAGTTTAGCCAGTCCAGCCTTCAAAGCCTGACAGTGGAGTCCTGGTAGGACTCATCTGGGAGTTGCTTGCATCACAAGATCGTCGGCACGATGCCCTGCACCAGACAGTACAAGATGCCATGGACAGAGTTGGTTACCATGGGAATAATGCAGCCAACAGCTTCAAGCGTCTGAACCCTCCTTTCTTTGATGGCAGTGAAGATGCTATTGCTGTCGATGCTTGGTTATAAGATATAGAACTTATTTTGGAGGCAGCTCGGATTCCAGAGGAAGAGGAGGTATCGTAGTGCGCCTGCAGTTATTGGACTTAGCCCACAACTGGTGGGCGATGTTATCAGTTGGATTGGCGATGCCTGTCTTGTGGGCGATATTCAGCGACAAGTTTCAGACGAAGTACTTTGACGCAGTGGCTCGGTATGATCTACAGACTAGGTTCAGCAATCTCAAGCAGATGGGAAGGACGGTTGATGGATATACGACCAAGTTTTTGAGGCTTAGTCGATTTGCTCCCACCTTGGTGGCGACTGAATTAGACCGAGCGCAGCAACTCCAGCAGGGACTCCACCTAGAGATCATTCTAGCTATAAAGCAGTTTGAGCACCAGAGCTTTGATGCCGTTTTGCGAGCAACGAAGAGGCATGAATATACTTTTTAGAGGATAGTAGATCAAATCGGAGGGCTGAAGAGGTCTTATGGACAAATGTCTCAGTCGTCAGTGCCAGCCCCGGCAGCTAGGGCTTTGACTATTGGAGCTCCTAGGAGGGAGACCACAGTTTCGTCGGTTCAGCACTCGACACCGACGTATCCTCAGCAGCAGAAGCAGAAGCAATCTTCTGCAATGGGCTGCACTCATTATGGGAAGCCTGGGTACATAGTTTCAGAGTGTCGTAGAGCACAGGGATTGTGCTTGACTTGTGGGGCACCGGACCACAGGATTGGATCCAGTCCGCAGCGAGCTGGTTCATCTTCATCAACCCTAACTAGTCCATCAGTTAGGGCACCAACACCAGTACAACAACAATACCAGCCTCCGAGGCTATTGCCGCCTCAGGCTCAACAGTATGCCCAAGCTCAGATTCAGAACAGACAGAGAGGTTTCCAGCAGAGGGGACCAGCACCAAGGGGACAAGGTTAGGCTATGGCTCTGACGGTAGCAGAAGAATTGGCATCAGGTGAGGTGATGGCAGGTACTATTCTCGTTAACTCTTTTCCAGTATTAATATTATTTGATTCGGGTGCATCACATTTATTTATGTCTACATGATTCACAACATGGATAGGACTGGAGCCCGAGTCATTATGTAACGCCCCAGTCCCAAAATACGTAGGACTAGGAACGTAGACATGCCAGCTGTATTCATACGAAGTACATGGGCCTCATATGGATACATAAGCTGTATAATGCAGTAGAACCATAACTAATCTCATCCACAAAATAAATGAATAAAAGATATCATATAATGATAATGAATTGTCGTGATTCAATATGTTGGGCGGAGACAAATCTACTACCAACAAGTAAAGGAAAAAAATATATGAGAAAAGAAATGATTTTGGTGAGCGAGCGAAGATGATCTAAGTGCAATCATCCTCGAAGAAATAGCGATGAACACGGCTAGAGCTAGAACACCTACGAAAGACAATAGCACACACCTGGAGAGATAACCAGGTCCTCAGAGGGACGTAACAAGACACATAATATCATGCCATATAAACTGATTATAAATTGCTCAAATAAATAAGTCAATTGAATTATAACATGGTCCAATATACACCTATTGAACTAGCTTACCATCCCCCCAACCAAACAAGGACAGGAGATGGTAAACTAATTCACGGGGACATATCTTTCCATGCTATGAATTTAATATGGTATCCGAACCCCAACAAGTTTCAATACCTTCTCATCGAAGTAGTAGGTCACACCTACAACCAAACAAGGACAAGATATTGAAGCATCCGGATCTTCATTGACAACATAAGCTGTCACTTCTCTTGGTACAGTGGAGGACACTGTCTGTTCAGAACTTTTACTGTATGCATCATAGTCAGAGAAAGAATCATCTCCTGAATGAGAAGTAGGAAGATGACCAGAAGGATCTTGAAGAAGATTCCTTTGACCGATTGTGTCTCGGCTTCGGGATCGGGTATGTCGAAATACTTCTTCAGAAGATTCTTGGAGTAAATCTAAATACCGATGGCTGGGTCGGCGAGGCTTGCCGTGCTTGGAGCACTTTCTACCCCCAGTATCTTGAGAAGTCATGTTGACAGAAGCGTACAATACTTCGTCTTCATCTTCCGACATTGATTCTGAAGTTGTAAAATTCAAATGATCGAAGACAGATCGTTTTGTTGTCTGGCAACAACACTGGATGACAACATTGTGGTTACAATGATGATCAAGTGATTGGACTGGAGATGTTGAGATATTGTCCCACTTTTGTCTGAGGTACTCTCAGAGATCAGGAACAACAACGGGACGAGAAGAAGTTCGAGGGACATGTTCTTTGACAACATTTGGAACATGGTTCCGGTTCTTCAGATGTTTTGTCCCTTGAGTGTACAGGGAAGTACTCACTTCATTAGCATTGGTGTCAGGATTTTTTATCTTGGAAGTTCGTCTTTGATGCAGATTCGTCTTTAGCATTGGCTGTTTGTGTTTTGCCGAAGTTGGCCTATTGAGATAAGTTCTTAGATCAGCAAACTCACCCCCAGGGGTTTCTGTCTGAGACACCAGCAATTTTACCTGTTTTGATCGGAATATATTGAGAGTTGGAAGATCTTGGAATTCTGCTACCGGAGTGGACAGAATACCTCTTTGATCAGTACAAGTTCTCTTGACATAGAGAGAAGAAGAACCCTTATTTGAAAGAATTCTTGTACTGACTGGTGCCGAGGCACGTTCAGATTGATCTTCTACGGTAAAAATCGATGAAGACTGAGAAAAGACCAAAGGGCCTTTTCCTTTGTTTTGTGAAGAAGGGTTAGCTAAAGAGCGTTTTCCTCTGTTGTCTTCCAAGTCATGGGACAAGGAAATTTGAGAAAAGACCAATAGGGCTTTTCCTTTGTTCTGAAGTGGAGGAGAAATAGTCAATAGACTATCCCCAGTGGATTGTGTTGGAGCAATAGGGTGTTTGGAAAGAGGAGTAGAGCCTTCCTCCTTGCTGTGAGAGGAAGAGAGATTAGCTAAAGGGCTGTCTCTCTTGGACTGCGCTGGCACAGCTTACGCATTGGTGGATTGCGTATTAGGAGTTCTGGCAGATGGCTTTTTGGTTCTGGCCACAGACACTGTGGTTTGCGCATCAGGAGTTCTGGCCACAGAGTGTTTGGGATGCACTCTGGTTGCTGGAGTGGTGGATTGCGCAGGAATTGTTGCTGCTAACTGCGCCAGGGGCAGAGGAGTCTTGTACTTTGACAGGGCAGCATAGGAAGTAGTTTATGCACTGGCAACAGCAGACTGCGCATGAGTAATAGAATCAGATTGTGCAGCAGATGAGACAACAGACTGTGCAACAGTCTTAGCAGCAGAGACCTTAGACTGTGCAGCAATCTTGGTGGCAGGATCAGCAGACTGCGCAGCAGTCTTGATGGCAGAACCAGATTGTGCAGCAGTCTTGGGGATCCACACTGGGCGTACTTTGCTCGTGGCAGAAGTTATTGCAGTGCGAGGGGTGGTCCTGGAGTTGATCATGGCTTCGTAGGCCGTCTGGTTGACCTTCACAACCAGCGTCTTCTGCGTCTTCCCGATAGACGCAACATCACATTGAGTTGTCACTTCCTCGTCGGAGGAGAAAGTCGTTCCCAGCAGAGTCGCCATTTTGTTTGCAAAAACAAAAGTTGATCTTTATTTCAACAAACTTTGTAAGAAGATTACAAGAATTCTGGGAAAGTACAACTGTAGGAATCCAATCTGAATAACGATTGCTTTATCCCTTGGACGATGTAAACTTTGAAGATGGTAGCCTTTGAAGTTGAAGGCGATAGCCTCTGAAGAATGCAGCAGCATTTGGGCAAGAACTCCTGAACTCTCTGATTTTTCTGAACTTTTTTATGTCTGATCCCCTGGAATAAAGACTTGAAACTATATTTATAGAGTTCTGAAAATAACTAACTTTTAGTTATTCTGAATTACGCAAGCTGGATTACGCATGAACTGGATTACGCAGCATCAGACTGCGCTGGCAGTTATTTGATCGTGGGTCAACTGTCTTGGACACATGGCATCATTTGATTGAATTGCGCATGATCGTGTATAGACAGTTGCCACGTAGTGAGCAATTGATGGCATGAAGGCCACGTGTACATTTATCAGTTGTCTTGATGAAGTGCGCCATATAAATTGCGCTGACTTCAGATTGTGCTGGAATGGACCGCGCAGCAAAGAGTCTGGCAGATTGCGCTGCATGTACAGCTGTCCTCGAGCGCTGTGCTGTACGATAAACGAACAGTTTCCTCGTTCTACGTGCTATCAGTTGTCAGAAGATCTGATTCTGTCAGATAATGATGACATTGCCACGTCAGCTTGCGCACTTGGATGAGTGCGCAGTTTAGCCTGCACAATCGAGATGATGCGCAATCTATCTTCTGCGCAGTTCATTTGAAAGATGCATATTTTGATTTTTATTTGTTTTGTTGAAGGATGCAACTTGATTTTTAGGACCTACATAGTCGTTCTATCAGATGAGACACATTTGGACTTATGTACAGATATACAACACGTTTATTTCGTGCCTTCATATTCATCTCAACATGTACAAGTTCGTCGGTACATGTCTATATTTTCAAGCATACTTAGTAACCAAACAGATGATCATTCTTATGGAGCAGATAGAGTAGCAATACATATTCTTGTATTTGATTCAATTCAATTATCTTCTCCTATCTTTTGTTGATGTGGTATCGTTGATCATAGGGACAAGGCAACAGAGTGGACTAGAGATCATTTTTATTAGGCGTACAGATCAATGTTTGTTCGGTTGAAGCAACTCACCGAGATGAATCTTAGTTGAGAGAAGGAGGGACTTCACGCGCTGTTCACGAACAGTTCACGCGTCCTACATTGACACCAACAGTTGATTAGCATACTTTGTCTCTTTCTCTCAAGATTCGGAATGAATGCGAAATACGATGAAAGCGAACAATGAAAACCAATCATCGAAAACCAACACGAAAACGTATTCATCAAAACCAAGCAGCGAAAGAAAACATCCAACAAAACTCTTGGATTCATTTCAATAGAAGCCAATCCATCAATTGGAAAGGTTTATTGCATTTCATTCGTGATCAATCGATACCGGCTAAGGTTTCCCCGAATACTCAGTTCAAGACTGAGTCAACAAGCCGTAGGTATTATATAGTGGACCGCGAGGAGCGGGGCACTATAGCATCGCCTAGAGAACAAGGTCTGTCTAAGGCACTATCCACGGTCAGTTTAGTGAAAAGTATGCCATGGACGAAGGAAGTCCACGCGACTGGTTGTAGGAACGAAATCGTAAAGCACAATACTCTAGAGGGGGGTGAATAGAGTAGGCAGCGGAATAATGCTAATTAAAAAATGTTAGCAGCAAGATCATAGAATAATAATCACAACTAAATAATGTAAAGGCAGAGATAAGCAAGCAAACGCAAAGATAGCGATGTATACTGGTTTTTCTCTGTTGAGGACTAGTCCAGTCGGTAGAACTCTTGCTACCAGTTGAATCCAGTATTGGCAAAACCGCAAGTTTTCATACGAAGTCCTTGCAACTTCTACAACACGAGCTTTGATACGAAGAACTCGTCCAACTTCAATTGTGAAGAGGTATTCTTCTATCAAGCCTTCTGATTACAATCACTCTAAAACTTCTAGACCGCACCGTACTGGCAAATCGACTAGAGGGTTGTAACTGGCTTGGGATCTGAAAATTAAAGCTCTAGAAAAACTCTTTGGAAGACATGCAGTAGGCTTTGAATAGAGAGAAGATTGAAAGTGAATGAGTGAGTTAAAATGATCGAAATCCTTCTCTATTTATAGGAGTTCCAAAGACAGAATTCTGGCAGAATTTGGGCAGAATTCGGCCAGAACTCGATGAGTAAATCTCGGTCAAATCCGCAACTGCAGGAGGACCAAGTTCCAAGGAATTCAAAAACAAAACGGCCACTAACCGAACTCTGGCCGAACTCTTGCCGAACTCTGGCCGAGTTCTGTCAGGGTTAGGTTAGGGTTTTAAAATTAGTTTTTGGGGAATTTTGAAAACCTTTTTGGAGCATTTGTAAATACGAATGTTTTTCAAAACTAAAGACATTTTAAAAACATTTTGAAACCATTTTGGAATAGCCTATTTGCCAGTACGACTCGGTGTACAAAGTATTTCTAGACTCAAATAAAATAAAAAATACATTGCTCAAAGAAATACAGACTCGAACATACAAACAACGCTTCGGTCTTGAACTGAGTAGATAGCCGTTCTTGATCATGTCCAAGAGTCCGAGATATCCTGACTAGCTCCATATATCGAGACAGAGTTTGATCAATTATTAAAATCAGTTTGACCATATGACCAATGGGCCAACAATCTCTCCCATTTTGATAATTGACAAACTATGAATGATATAACATCTTTTGAGATAAGATACCATAAAATTGTTCAACATTGTTCAAAATTGTTCAATCCCTGTATTATTCTCAAAAACAAAATGTTAGATCCTTTTTCTCCCCCGTTGTCACTTAGCAAAATAATTGCAAAAGAGAAAGCTCTCCCGCAATCAATGTATAAGAAACAAACAGTGAAGAAACACAAGAAAATGATATCTCATACAGTGAGAATATAACAGAAAATTATTTTACAGGCAGTTTAAAATATAGAAGCAAATAAAGATGCTATAAATAAATAAATAAACTGATGTGAAAGATAAAACTACGCATCCCATAAAAAATGATGTTCAAGAGACATCAAAAAATATCCAGTACAAGTCCTCAAAAGAAATGAATATAAAAACTAGAAAGAAAGAAACTTGGAATGTCGGAGCATTTCTAAGTGTACAGTAGACAATAGCTAAGTCTCAAAAATCATATATCATTATCACATCTCCTCCTCCTCATCATCATCATCAGCATGACCGGCATGTCCAGAAGGACCAGCTCCAGAGGTACCAGCGCCATAAGGGTGAGGAGGGGTGCCAGTGTAAAACTCATCGATATAGTCTCGAGGAGGGGCACGATCAGCACGATACCAATCATATGCGTTACCGGGATGAAAGTAGGCATGAACAGCCTCATCCTCACAGCGGTAACCAGAAAAGGCTGGATCTCTAGGAATAGAACCGGCAGAATGTCCAGTCTGAGCAAATCGAAGATCAGCTAGAGAATTTGCTATCGCCTGATAACGAGTGACATCGCAGAACTCACATTCGCGGGCCATATCCGTCATCGAGACGTGCAAATCAGAAAGATGCTGGTTTATGCCTTCAAAGGTCATGGCATACTGCTGAGTAGGTGGAGGAGGTGGAGCAGTAGGAGGAGCAGCAGCAGTCATACTACGATGAGATAGCTTAAGAAACTTGGGCTCAGGGTCTTGAGTACAAGTTGACAGATCAATATCAAAACGCTGGAAGATGCGTGGAAGAATCATCGCATAAGAGAGATTTCTATCTCTTGCACGACAACGTCCCATCATCTGGATAATAGTTTTAGGGGCAGAAAAAGGAATCCTATTAAGAATATGATACATAGCAGACAGCTCAAGTGATGTGACATCATCCTTTGAAGTAGACTTCAGAAGGAGAGTGGAGTAGATGATGCGATGCAATTCATAATTAAACAAGTTTAAGTTATTTTCCTTGAACTTTCCAGAGCGAACTCGATCAGGGGCACAGAGTTCAGCTTTGAAACTAGCAAGTGTCGTGCCGTCGGAGAAATCAAATTCAGTGATATCATCAAACGGTGCACCTTCGTTAGACAGACCAAGGATTTCTGCTAAGAGGACATCATTGAACTCGATATCTAGTCCGCCAACACGAGTACTTACGTCAAACGTGTTTAGTATGATATTGTAATAGAAAAATCTAATGGCATTAGTTGCTACCGGAAAACATAGTTTAACAAAATAATATAATCCTAATGCCTCAAAATAAGGGCGGTGTTCTGGAAACACAGTCCATTTGATAGGAGCGCCTGTGCATATGGATTTCATAGAGAAGTCTCCATACCACAGAAGGGCTTGATCTAGGGTTTGAAAATAAAACCCATCGAACGCGCCATCGCTCGATTGAACTGGTAAAAAGAGGGAATCCGTGGGTGGATTTGAAGATGATCCTTCCTCACTAGGATTGGTCGTCTTCTTTCTCTTGAAGGGGTTGAATCCCTTAGGTGGCATTGTGCAAATAAAGTAAATATGCACGAATTTGAAAGGAGGAAAAATACGGAGTTATACCTCCCGAGATTCAAGTATGCTGTAGAGGACAACGATCTCCGCACGAATCCAAGATTTGGATGGATTTTACCACGTAGATTGGGAGAAACAAAGTGGTGAAGAACTAGGGTTTGAGAGCTTTCGCGCGGCTGCTGTTGCTGTGAAGGTGATTTTAGAAGTAATAAAGAAGAAGAGGCTCTCGGGTTCTGATTATATAACCAGATACCACTAACCGAACTCGGGCCGAATTCGGTCCGAACTCTGGCCGAAATCGTCTGGGGGTTCTGTTAGTTGGTTTGGGCCATTTTCTTTTTCATTGACTCATTTCAAAAATTTAATTCAAAGATTAGTAATTTCAACCTTCAATTAATATAATTAATATTATTTTATAGATTAAATATCGTTACACAGCAACTGTCTCAGATTAGCTGTAGGAGTACTGTCCCAGCTGGCGGAGGTTCACCGGGGAACTCTTAAGTACCGCTTCACTTCAACCGTAGTTGTGGTGACAGACAGACTCTTTATTGGCTTATCTCTAACACAGTTTTTGCGTATTGAAATATAATTATAAAATAAAATTAATTAATATTATTGACGTCAAAAATTCCTAATTCTTGACGTAAATAATTGAAACGATCTTCTGCTAGAGGTTTTGTGAAGATGTTAGCTAATTGATTCTCAGTGTCTATGTATACAAGGTCAATATCTCCATTCTGATGATGATCTCTAAGAAAATGATGTTGGATCTCGATATGCTTAGTACGAGAGTGACATACTGGATTCTTAGTCAAATTAATTGTGCTCGTGTTGTCACAGAAAATGGGAATATATGTGTAAAATAAATCATAGTCTTCTAAGGTTTGTTTCATCCACAAAATCTGAGCACAACAACGTCCTGCGGCGATATACTCAGCCTCTGTTGTTGATAGGGCCACAAAATTTTACTTTTTACTAAACTATGAGACTAAAACCTTGCCTAAGAAATGACATGTACCGCTGGTACTTTTTCTATCAACTTTGCATCCAGCAAAATCTGCATCCGAGTAACCAATAAGGTCAAAGGACTTGGTTTTGGGATACCATAAGCCAACAGAAGAAGTGCCCTTAAGGTATCGAAAGATACGCTTAACTGCGCACAGATGTGATTCCTTTGGAATAGCTTGAAAACGTACACACAGGCAAACACTAAACATAATATCTGGACGACTAGCAGTTAAATAAAGTAAACTACCGATCATACCTCGATACTTACGTGTGTCGACAGGCTTGCCTTTGTTTGCCATTAAAATTCTTTGATGTAAATTTCAATACAAACGGAACAGTGTTACAATATAGGACTTAGATGTAGCCCTAGAAGTACACTTTTATTTAATCTGGATCCCTTGTGCCGATGGAGCGAGTGGTAATACGTTGATTCCGTTGACGAGCTGACGACGGTTATCGGTTCTCTGAAGGTTTGGATTGCTCTGGGTGCTGGAGCTTGCTGAGAGGAGGAAGACGTTGAGTGTCTGTACCTACCTCTCTGGTGGTATGTTGATTCGTATCTGTCTGTGTGTGTGGAAGAAGGAAATGATTCCTCTATTTATAGCTGGGCAGGTTGGCTGCTCATGTGCGCATATGTAGGATGTGCCGGTGCGTGGGGACGCCACGTGTTGATTACAGATGGAGGTGCATGGGTGATGTGCCCTGATCGAGGGGTTGACTTCTTTATACTGCAGTTATGAGCCGACACGTAGCAGAGGAGAAGATCTTTCTGTTGCTGAGATCTTGGATGAGTTGAGTCAAAGGACATGTGTCATCGACCCATGGCTCGGAGATCTCGGATTTGGTAGAAAATGATCTGGTAGGATGCACCTAGGATTGGGCGCATGAGAAAAGTTTGGCTCGTAACTTTTAGGAGTCATGAACCATTCTGGGTGCATGGCTTTTGAGGCACATGCAGGCAACTTTCCTTCTATCTTTTGGGATCAGAGAGCGGTCTAGGGCGCATGGCTTTTGAGGCGCATGCGGAGCTTCAGATGGAGACTTTCTTTCTGTCTTTTGGGATCAGAAAGCAGTCTGGGGTGCATGGCTTTTAAGGTGCATGCAGGTTTGGGCGCATGGCCGCAGAGGCACATTCGGGTGGTTGGGTGGCCACGTGGCAGTAGCCGTCGGAGTAGAGTCATGATGATGCTGACGTTGCCGATGCTTCGTTTTTTCTGAAAAAGCTGTCAACTGTTCAGACTTTGGGAGATGTGCTGCCAACTCTGTCAGTTCAGCATTTAATGTTTCTGACATTCGATGGACAGCTGAGTGGGCACGTCGATTGGTGTTCCACTAGGCATGGGGACGCGTAGGGGCGCATCCTCTGTGATGCGCCTGGTACTGAAGGGCGCGTCTGTGTGATGTGCCTGATGTCGAAGGGCGCGTCTGTGTGATACGCTGTCTGGCTGGCGCATCCGACATGTCTTTTAATGATGCGGCTGTTTCGCTCCTCGAGTGCTTTAAATAGCCGTTTGGCTGAATTCGAGGCGTCCGGTTCATCCATTAAATGCAAATTCATTGCACGTAATTCGGAGAGCCATCCACTTGGCGCGTGGGTTTGATCTGCCCGGCCTATAAATAGTGGTATGGAGAGAAGGTTTGCTTCTCGTTCCCTCACGTACTTCCAACATGAACTTGGGTACTCGGGTGCATTCTGTTGACAAAGTTCTCTCGAGGGTAAAGATGAGACGCCATGTCGTCATTGATGCACTTGAAGGTGACTGTTACATCCAAAAGGCGGAGTCGAGGGCTTCTGAGGCAGGCGGAAGGTGCCTGTTGCATCCAAAGATAGGGATGCTCGGGCCTCGTCTCCGTTATTCCGGAAGAGCCGTAGATCGGAATGGCGGTGCTAGGCTCTTTCTTCCTTCAAAGTGGGTGTCGCCCACTCTGGTTGTGTTGAAAGCTGCTCCTTTAGCCGTATTTCGATTACGGTCTTCCTTGGTCTTTGGAGGCTCTTTCGAAGCCTCCCCTGGCCAGAGATTTACGGTGCTCTTCACTTCCTCGATTCCAGCCAGAGGGTTAAATGCTTCATTAGTCGAAGCACTTATCAGGTGAACCTGGCTGGAAGAGCAGCACATAACTGGGCTGCTGAAGGGATGCACATAACTGAGCTGCTGAAAGAATGTACCTTGCTGAGGGCGTATTGTGAGATACGCCCGGTTGAAGGCGCATGGTGGTTGCTGCGCCTGACTGGAGGCGCATGATGGCTGCTGCAACTGACTGGGGGCGCATGGCGACTGCTGCGCCTGACTGGAGGCGCATGGCGACGGCTGACCGTAGATTTAGGATCTTTCCTTTGTAGAAGTTTTCCTTTGTACAGCCTTCTCTAGACATGTAATAGACTTTTATGTGTGAATAAAAAGTTCTCTTTCCATGTCTATATTTGCTGCCTTTGTTGTTTTGTCCGAGCTCTGACGCATAGATTGTCTGTCGCATGGGTCTTCTGGTTGTGAATTTCCATGCTTCTACAAGACCCCCTTCAAAGTTTTCAAAACTTTTGGATAAGTTTTAGAATACTTTGAATAAGAAGCATGGAGGTCAGGGCACATGACTGTTTGGGGCGCATGCCTGTTCGGGCGCATGCTCCTCTCAGTTAATGATGACGATGTCTCGGTAACCGAAAAGATTAATGATGATCTTTTGGTTTTATTTGTTGTTATCTCTTCACAGAACCCGAGGCGACGGCTGAGATCACACCTCATCAGGTCACGCGTGAGACCAAGCCCTATAAATAGGCAAGAGATGGAGAGAGAGAGTTCTTCTTCTTCTTGCTTTTGCTTTCTTTTAGAGTTCTTCTTCAAAAACCCTAATTTCTTCTTTGAAAGAATGGCTCCCAAGACACCTCGCGGCGGTGCCGGCAAAGAAAAGGAGAAAGGAAATGAGCCTGTGACAGTTGTGGCGGCTGACGTCCCCCGTTGACCTGTGGAAGTTCGGCAGGAGGTGATTGGTGAGTCTCGTACACAAACGCACATAGACCTTGAGTCTTTGATGATGTGCCGCAGTTTTTTGCCCGCCGACGCGCATGGGTTTGAACCCTGATGATGCGCCGAAGTACTGCCGCTGACGCGCATGGGTTTAGGCCCTGATGATGCGCCGAAGCACTGCCGCTGACGCGCATGGGTTTAGGCCCTGATGATGCGCCGAAGCACTTTTTACAAACATATTATGTATTTCTGATGGGTCTTAGACTCTTTTGTTACTTCTAACATTTTTGAATCTTTGCTAGTGTCAATGACTATCCCGCCCTTGAATGAAGTGCTTTTGGAGGCTGCCCTCAGTCAGGCGGGGGTAGAATATGACGAGGAAGTGATAAACCCTGTTCAAGATGCTCTTATGCTGGATCAGCATCCCGAGAGAATGACTCAAATCCGGGACCAACAGTATGGGTTCCTCAAACGGATGATGGAGCGTGGAGTTTTGAAATCTACCACATCTGATAAAGTGACCTTCTTGAAGCCTGAGTTCCTATTCGGGGACCGCCTCACTTCTACTGAAGCAACAGTGTTGAAGGTCAAGGAAGACTGGTTTTTCACAGCAAAAGGAGTGCATATGACCGTCAAGCAACTTGAACGCCAATGGCCTTTGATGGCCTTCTGTCGTCTTGCTTCGAAGAGGATGATGTCTTGGGATCTTACCCCCTCTCAGGGGAGAGCGGTGACTGGCATTATCAAAGTTGATTCCACCTCTGATCAGAGAGATACTTTGACCGCGGTGCGGTCTGGGTCTTCTTTCACCTGGCGGACGCTACGTCCTGGGAGCATTTACAGTGATGTTCCCCTTGATACATTTGCTTATAGTGCCTTGACTTTTGCACATCGCATGCTGTTGATGGAACGCTCATACCCGAAAGGGGAGTTTCGGGTAGAGGGTTGGTGTCATTACGTTTCCAAATGGGATAAGCTGACACTCTGGGTTTTGTCGCGGTTCCAGACTGAGCTCCGAGAAATCGGGCTAACTGCCGCGATTCGTGCCACTCAGGCAGGTGTTGATATTAACAGGCATATGTTCCTCGCCCTCTTGGAAATGTTTGATGTCCATACCGGGACCTTTTTTACTCCGGTGGAGGAGTTAGGGCTCGCACTTCATGAGATGTATGAGGTATCAAAGCTCCCTTGGGGATCGGAACCCTATGAAGAGTATTTTTCGACCAACAAAGAATTTCAAGTCCTGGGGGACAAGGCTGAAGAGATGACGGCCATCTTTAAGGAAGTGGCTAGTCACCATTACTATATGCAGAAGAGGGACAAGGGCGGATTGCAGCCTCATGTGACTGCTTGGAGAGATTACGTCTTTCGGCAAGACAAGGGGGATCCATTCCAGTTCTCCACTCCGCCGGCGCTCTGTCGTAGTGAAGTGCTCTCTGAGATGAGCAGGTTAGGTAAAAAAACCCTCGAAAAAACAAGGACCAGCAGTCTGATGAACGCTCCTACAGCTGTTTCTGGCATCTTGCTCATCGAATGTCGCCAAAAGCAGTATTGGTCGCGTATCTCATGGTTTGGCTTCGGGACTATGTCTTCCCGGGTGGATCCGGCTCTGTAGAGAGAGTGACCCGGCACTTGATCCTACCAGCTGTGAAGTTGGTCTTTGGCCGGCGCCTGGCTCTGCTCCCCGCGATGGTATGTAATTTACTGCGAGGTTTACTCGAGTTCGCGGGAAATGTAATTCATGACCGGGGTCGAAAGGATAACTTCTCGCGTACTGAACTGCCGTTTCACTATTTGATGGGGTGGCTAATTTTACACCATCCCAACGTAATGAGTCCGGGTTCAGAAGGAGACTACAGGGCCGGAGATGCATTCCTTCGTCATTTCCACCAGAGGAGTTGGTCGCACACTAGCGTCCCTGTTTGCAGAAGGGTTTTATCCCATCTTCAGGGATGGGAGATCACCAAAGTTAGTCCGATCTTCTTGGGTTTCGAGGCCAATAAAGACTTGAGGGATTCAGGTGAAGACGACACCGCCCTTCCTTCATGGGGATTCCGTTGGTTGCAAAGTATTCGGCCATCCCACCTGGTGTATCGGAACATGAATCAGTGCTTCCTGGAACCGTATTTGTCGAGTCGCTTTGCACGTCAATTTGGTTATGCACAGCTGATGTTGGATAATCCCAGTATCACCCTGGGGTATGCTGGAAGTTTGCTGGATGGCGCACGAGCTTGGCATTACTATAATGCCGGATGTACCGGAGCTCGCTTTACGCTGCCTGCCCAGGATCCGCGGCCGCCCATTCTTTACTCAGCCGCCAAGTTTTACTGTGTTATGGTAGCCGCGCCTTCCGGATATGATAGGAAGACGAGTCTTGTTGTAGGCACCCCATTAGCGGTAAATGGGCCTGTATCGGCTAAGGCTCGACCACACCGTCCACCGGGGGCGGGTCAAGCTGCACCTTCGGCTGATCAACCGAGACGACGTGCGGATGCAGGGGCTGGATCACCAGCGACAAAGAAGCCAAAGAAGGCATCGTCACCGACAGTGGCAGCCGATTCAGCATCCGCAGAGGTAAGGATCCCCCGCATGGTCTGGTTTTGGGCTCGACATTTTATGTAATCAATGCTTCCCCTTTTGTACAGGAGCCGCTGAAAAGGAAGCTTCGTACTCCAAAATTCGGTGGGAGCAGATCAAAGGAGATGGCGGGTTCATCTGAAGTGCGCATCCCGCCGACTATGATGTCTCCTATGGAGGAGAATCCAGAGGACGCTGTTGTCGTGGAGATTCCAACGTCCCTGGATTATGTCAGGAGGGAAGCTGAGGATGCAGCAGCCTCCGAGATGATAAAGGCCGCGGCTGGGGCCTTGGATGCCGAGGGTCTAGCAGACACGAGGCTCCCTGGTGATGATGTGGGGTGGAGTTCGTCGTCTTCGGATGACACTGCTCCAGAGTTGCAAGAGTCTGTTGCGGGGGCAACAGATATGGTTGGAACGGAGGAGAGGGTTGATTCCCCTCCTTGTCATGATGAGAGGAGATCGGCTGTATCATTGCCAAGTACTACCCTGGCCTCACCTGTGGAAGTTGAGGTGGCTACCGATCAGGCGGTAGCGACAGATCTTGTCCCTGTCGAGGGACTTGAGAAGGATGAGACTCATCTGCCAGTCCTGTCTTCCGGAGCGGGCCAGGAGATGAGTGTTGATCTCCCCGTTCTGCCAGGGGAGGTACTGACCGCTGATAGGACGTTGGGGGCAGAAGAGGTAACCGTAGACGTCGGTGGTTCCTCCGAACTTGAGAAGGGTAAGGGTGTGGAACCCTCTGTTGCCCCTCCTACTTGGGGTACTATCTCAACGCCTGTGCCGGCTTCCTCTGTTCCTTCGGCTCCTCGGGCTAGCAGTCCGGCCCGTGTTGATGAAGAGCTTATTGATGCCGAGATTCCAGTCTCGCAGATTGAGGTTGGCGGATCTTCTTCCGGTCCGCTAACGACAGTAGCCCCTCCAACTCCTGCTATGACACCGCAGGTACTGGCGGACGCAGATGAATATGTGAAATTCATCGTTGAGGGGGTGTATAAAATGCTGCAGAGGGGTGTATCTGCTGTGATGGATGCCAACGGAAGTTTTACGACGGCAAGAACTCTGGCAATGCCTTATATCGAGCTGATCCGCGTTCACCAAGGCCACGACCATATGGCCGAGATCCTGGAGGCTTCGGTGATTGAGCTGGACCAGCGGCTCACGGAACTTCAGCGCATCCAGCAAAATGACCTTTCCGTCTTGATAGATGCGGAGAAGAAGAAGTTGATCGCTGAGATTGAGTCTTCCTACCAGGCCACTGTGAGCATCTGGGAGCACGAGGTGGCTGAGATTGACGCTGCGATGGGGCAGTTATCTCAGTCCATGAAGGAGACAATGGAAACGCGAGCTGCGTTGGACGCTAATATCGCGGAGATCAATGCCCAGATGTGCCGTCTTGAGGATCAACGGGCCCGACTCCAGTTAGATACCGAACGTGTCCAGGCTGAACACGTAGCATTCAAGAAGGAGGAAGCAACCTTCACTCACCGGGCTCTTGCCCTGGCTCGGCAGCGACAACAACTTGATGAGAAGCATGAGAATGATACTTCCGCTGAAGCTGTTGAATTGATGCGTCAAGAAGCTGAGCATCGAGTCCTGGCGACTGTGGAGACTCATGCAGCCGACTTGAGACGTCGAGTCAGGGAGCTCTCAACCAACCCTGGAGATGTTTAGGGACTGTAGCGTCTCCTTTTTATGTTTTTGTAATTCTTGCTGGGGAATAGTGTAGTTTTGTACTCTCTCTTTTTTTTTAGAAAATAAAGAAGTACGTAACTTTTTTGTGATGTGTTCATTTTTGTTATCATGAACTTGATGATTTGTGTGGACCTATTATCTTTTGCGCACCTTGGCTTTTAGGTACAGATAATAAGTTTGAAGGAACCAACATGTTTGCTCAGAGGTAATATGGACGTGGCAATCATTGAGGTTCAAATGATAGAATCTTCCTACTCAGAGGTATTATGGACGTGGTAGGAATGATCCTGGGGAATACGCTGAACAACTCAGAGGTGATGTGGACGTGGAAGTTCTGCGATCAATGTACGATAACGCAAGGGTTGTTTGTACGAGATGTTTACTCAGAGGTAATATGGACGTGGTAAACATGAGGGGTAGCGTAGGCTTACGAAGTGTAAGATTCTGCTTTGCTGGGTGTAGAGGGACAACTCAGAGGTGATGTGGACGTGGTTGTCTTTCTACTGGAGGGTGCTACGGAACAGTTGGGTTCCGGAAGCGTATGGTTTTGTCGGAAGGGAATAGTCTGTGAATCCTAATGATTGGGTCCATAGATCCCCTTGTGGAAGCACATATCTGAAAGACGTCAAGAGTAGTACTTCTTCAGGAACTTGCCATTGACGGGCATCATGAACAAGTCTCCATTGGGTTTGGCGAGGCGGTAAGCACCGTTTGAGTATACCGTCTCAATGATGAAAGGTCCTTCCCACTTGGGCTCGAACTTTCCTGGTGTTTTGTGAGTTAACACCATCGGCCTCCTGACTACCAGAACCAGGTCGCCAACTTGAAAAGTTCTCTGTTTGACCTTCTTGTGGAAAGCCTGTGATATACGGGCTTGGTAGAGTTCGATACGTTGTTGAGCTAGGAGACGCTTTTCGTCAAGTGCCTCCAGCTCCCGCAGACGACGACGTTGATTGTCCTCTTCTGTGAGTTTGTTTGTGATTGCTACGCAGAGTGAGGGTATCTGGATCTCGAGAGACAGTACCGCTTCACTCCCGAAGACCAGGAAGAATGGTGTGTTGCCTGTTGGGGTTCGTACCGTTGTGCGGTAGGCCCAAAGACATTCGCCCAGCTTTTTGTCCCAGTCGTGTTTGTTGGATGACACGACTTTTTTGAGCAACCTAACGATAGTTTTGTTGAACGCCTCGGCCAATCCGTTTGCTGCCGGATTGTAGGCAGTTGATGCCACGTTTTGAATGCGATTCTTGTCACAGAATCTGCTGAAAACTATTTTCCACAAATAAATTCACTTTATTTATTTTGTATCTGAGAAAATTACAACTGTAGGAATCTAATCTAGAAGACGATTACTTTATCCCTTGGACGATACGATGAAGAAGACTCGAACTTGGAAGAACTTGGACAGTAACTGGGCAATCTCTCTGTTCTCTCTGAAATTGACTGTAGTGTTTGATGAAGATGAAGAAACTCTCTTTTATAGAGTTCAGGATAACTGTCCTTAAGCATACGCTCAGGTAGTTACTTGACGTGTGCATAACTGCAGGGACGCGTGGCAAATTCTGATGGAGACACATTAGCGTGCGGTTGAAAGTAGTGGAGGATATTCAGGAGAGATTGATGGCATGAATGCCACGTTGCATAACTTCTGAAGAAGTGGATAACTGAGTACAGGACACGTGAGAACGTGTGTTAACTGCTCGTTGAAAACCATTTTGGACATAACTGCTGTGATACGCTGCCTTAGAAGAAGAGTCATACGCTAGCTTTGAAGGCACATGTCTTGCATACGCTTACTTGGACAGCGTAGAACCGTATAAAGCTGATACGCTCATATTATTGACAGGGAGTCGTATGGAAACTATACGCTCACTTGTCAAGGAGTCGTATAGAATCCATACGCTCACTTGGTTGAGAAGGAGTCGTATGAGATCCATACGCTCACTTAGTTGGAAGAAGTCGTATGAGATCCATACGCTCACTTAGTTGGAAGAAGTCGTATGAGATCCATACGCTCACTTAGTTGGAAGAAGTTGTATGAGATCCATACGCTCACTTAGTTGGAAGAAGTTGTATGAGATCCATACGCTCACTTAGTTGGAAGGAGTCGTATAAGAAATAAGTAGACATGTGGCATGTTTGAATAAGTAGACACGTGGCCATCATCAATCTTCTTTGATACGCCATATCTTCCAATAACTGACAAAATCTTCTCGAGCGTCGTGACTGCGGATATGATGGCTGACAGACTGTCAAAACTGACAGTAATGATGGCTTTTACATTTATGAGAAATGCTGAGCTGTCCTCGTAAAAGACAAAACTGACTCTTCGAAAACATATACGACGGCTAGTCTCCATTGGACAGCTGTCTTTGCACGAAAGATGAAGTGTCAGATTCATCCTTTATTAAATATATGCTGTGCTGTCATCTCAGAAAATAATAAAATATTCACTGAGCGTACGGTCTTTGGATGAGCGTATGGTCTTGACTGAGCGTATGGCCTTGAGCGTATGACTTGGACTGAGCGTATGGCTTTGAGCGTATGACTTGGACTGAGTCTTATGTCAGCGTGTCATAATTTTCACACCCTACAAGACCCCCTTCAAAGTTTTCGAACTTTATGAATTTCAAAAGTTCGAAATTACTTTGAACTTTAAAGTGAGAATAAGTCCTGACACGCTGGCATGAGTTTGTTATCTTCCTCAATATCAGTGCAAATCTTTAGGGATTTTGTTTAAAGAATATCCGCCGTTTGAACTACTTTCTTTCTTCTATAAATAGGTCTTCCAAAACCTATTTTATTTCTTTACCAGAGCTTTTGCCTTTGAGAGAGAAAAGAGCTTTCAGAAACTCAAGATCTTTCTTCTTCTTCTTCGTCTTCAACTCCATCTCCATTAATGGCACCCAAGATTGATGTTGCTGCGAAAGGAAAGGGGAAAGCCCCTGAAGAGTCATCTCATCCTGCCGTCGACACTGCCACTACCAAGAAGACGGCCAGTCAACGTGTTTCACGCAGTGAACGGCCATTGAAATCTCTTTATGGTGAGGACGAAGATAATGAACAAATAACTATTCCCTTTTTAGGGCTCTGGTTAGAACAAAACTCAGAAAACGTATCCCTCTTTAGGGTCAATACGTCAGCAAATACGCTTCCCTCTTTAGGGTTTAGCCGTATTCCATGTTTTTCGTTTTTACGAAAAATATGTTTGGAGCGTATATCTGTAAGATACGCATATTTTTGATAGAGATATCAAAATACACTATCTTTAAAAA
Organism: Iris pallida; assembly: GCA_029216955.1. NCBI lineage: Eukaryota > Viridiplantae > Streptophyta > Magnoliopsida > Asparagales > Iridaceae > Iris > Iris pallida. Next base: position 3,348 of record JANAVB010015522.1, on the reverse strand, counting down.
GAATATGCTATGGCAATTTGTCCCATTGAGATACGCTAACTCCTGTGTTAGCATATTTTTGATGATCATCTTGTCAACCATACGCTGATATGCTCAAACTGATCATAAACTGAACTTTAAAAACCATTCACTTAAGATAAAATCTGTTATACGCTTAAAGAAAACTGAGCGTATACTGAACTTTGAATCAACCATACGCTTAAGGAAAACTGAGCGTATGCTGAACCTTGAGTCTGCCATACGCTTTAAAGAAAACTGAGCGTATGCTGAACCTTGAGTCTGCCATATGCTTAGTAAAAACTGAGCGTAAGTTGAGCTGTACGCTTAGTAAAAACTGAGCGTATGTTGAGCTGTACGCTTAGTAAAAACTGAGCGTATGTTGAGCTGTACGCTTAGTAAAAACTGAGCGTATGTTAAACTTTATCATCTCTTGACATTGAAGATTTTTAATACTTTATTCTTCATTTGCAGTGGATATTCTGGCTCAGGAAGCAGAATTTGAAGGAAGTATGGGAAATAATTATAGAAGTGATTTATCACATGTTCGTTTTCCCCAATTTGACGGACCTTCCACAAGAATAGCTCTGTTGACCAATCAGAAAGATGATACTTTGCTGAACCTGATGAGTGGATTGCCGTTACAGAGTGTAGATGGTGTTGCCCATTTGAAGCCAGCATTCCTTTTTGGAGATGCTATTGATATGAACTCCCAACCTGCTCTGGACAAAGTATCATATAGTTACTATAGGGATGGTGATGTAAATCAGCCTATGTATTTGACTGGTTTGACAAAGAGTATCAACATAGCCCGTTTATTCCATTCGGGCCAGCAAAGACAGATGAAGTAGGATATTACTCCATCCCGACAAGCTAAGGCTGGGTGGATTGGATATCGTCAAGGAAGGTTCTGCAGTGGTACTGAACCACATGTCACATCTCTGCGAGGACTGTTACCTGCCACCATCCCTCCTGAGGACTCGGCACTGCTGAAGCCAGTCAGAGTCCCAATTTTTGCCAACGAATTTGTTCAATTGAAGAATGCCATCTACCCAAAATAGTCAATGAGGTTGACTGGCCTAGTAAATCCAGAGAACACTAGATGGACTGCTCTAGTGAGATGGATTTTGCAGAACTTCGGTGCACAGTTGAAGGCGATAGGTTTATATGATGCCATTAAGTGTACTGCTTATGGTTTCAAACCGAACCCAGATCTGTTTTTGGCATTAGCGGAGAGATATAATTATCGGACCGGCACCTTTATGACCACAAAGGGCGAGATAGGATTCGCCCTTCATGAAATGGCATATATATCTCAGCTACCAACGGCAGATTTGCCATATGAAGAATATATCCCTTTTGTTGACGAAATGAATAAGATTTCTGCAGCCAACCCACTAATTCTTTATGTATTTGAAGAATTAATGTGTCATTACAACATCTGTAAAGCTTTTTATAAGGGAAAAGGTGGAGAGGGGGACTCCAATTGTTATTCTTCGAAGTGGATGGCTTATTTGTTTCAAGGCCGCACTGACGAAGTCCAAAAGAAGAAAAAGACCGAGCAGTATGTCGGTAAATTCAAGCCCTTGAGTCAAGCCGAGATTAACAGATTAATCCGGGAGACTAATCATGATGACATTGTCGTCGAAGAAGACATCGACAGCTACAAGGCCGGTGATAGGTTAGAAACCTATATTAAACAGGGTGGCCGAGAATTGTCCGTTGAAGGTCATCTGGCCGGTTTCATATCTCTTTGGCTGAGGAAATTCGTAGTTCCTGGCACCTGTTCGGCAGACAGGATGCACAGAGGAGTCATCTTCGCAGCAGTCCGGCTGGTTTTTGGGTATAAGATGGATCTATTAACGGCAATGACCTGCCGTCTAAATGCCGGATTAAGGGCATATACAGATAGGATGTTCAAATTGGCACGGAAGAGCCTGACGTCCTTTTCTCGGGTAGAAATGCCCTTTACATACTTGTTTGGATGGCTGCTTCTTCATTTTGAATCTCTGATGAGTGCTGGGATGGCTAGGCCAGATGACACTTTCCTTGAAAGGTACAAGCACATACCGAAATGGAGATATGATACTTTAACCGATTGCAGAACCATCTTGAACAGGGGAGAACTATGGAGCTTCACCTGTGTTCCTCCCCCTATTGGTTATGAGACCATGCCCGGGAGATTGATTGACGGCGTTGGTGCTAATGAGTTGGATGATGTCCAACATGAATGGCTAAAGAGAATCAGGCCATCTCATTTAATTTGCCGCCGTGACAACATCACATATCTAGAGCCATATCTTCTGAGCAGATTTGCTCGTCAATTTGGTTACGATCAGTTGCATGTGGGCAATGCAACGACGTGTTTTGCTCATCAAGGCGGGTTGGTTGATGGTGCCAGAGCTTGGCTATATTACATTACCAAAGGTACAGGGGCTACCTTTTCTATGCCAGATCCGGTCAACTATCGAAGAGGAGCTAAGACATTGGCGTCCTATGCCAGATTTTATGTATCAGCTAATACCTTTGATGAAAAATTTAGCATCTTAGGTAAAAGCTTTATTCATGTTGAAAAGAAATCAACCAAATCCGCCTTGCCTAGGGATTGTCACGACAAAGAAGATCCTCTGGCCACCGATGAAGTTGATGATGATGTTTTGGAAACTTTCTTCTCTGATGACCTTCATCAACCATTGCATGTGCCTATCGGGAGTGCTGAAGAGAGTATATCTGTTGATAATACACCGAAGAGGAAGAGGAGTAAAGGTGCTGCGGGTCCTGCCGCAAAAAGAGCTACTCGAGCAGAGACTCGGAGTCGCGGAGGAATTACTATTCTCGGGAATTCTCCTATTTCTGAACGAGCCAGAGATGTTGATGAAGCAGGTAGTGATCCAATAGACAATTATCCTACTGTTTCTTTAACCAGAAGAATAGGAAGGAAAGTAATAGTTTCAAAAACTAAATCCGTAATTTGTCTGGATGCAGAGAGTCCCACCGATCGTGCTATGCGATTGGCTGCAGAAAAGCAAGCTGCTTTTGATTTCTCTGTAAAAACAGAAGAAGAAGAAGAGATTCCTGAAACTGCTGGGTCTTCTAGGCCTTCTGATATAGGCTCAGTTCCACCAATGGCCGATGATGCGCAGGAAATTAGTCAACCTGCGGTAGAGGCCGAGCATCGGACTGAAACGGCTAATGACTTACTGATTTCGGAAGAATCAGTGAAGGAAGCCACTCCTCTCAATCCAATTGTTGAAGCTCCAGAGAGCGAACAAGTTGACTATGAACCGTCGTCTCATTCTTCTGGAGAAGAAGACATGGAGATAGACGATGAATCACCGTCTAAAACACCAA
>JANAVB010015521.1:0-62145 GCA_029216955.1 Iris pallida | reverse complement strand
GATGTATAAAACATGTCAAAGATACATGGTAGACCAAAAAGGATGAATTGCATCCTGATATGAGACAATTGTGGACTTTATCTATGATAACAAAAAAAAAATTCATTGATAGATTTCTCACATAGACAATTATTGAATACATATGTCCTTTGTACAATCAAAAAAAATCTCAATTTATTTCAGTGCCATAGATATCCAAAGTACTGTAAACATAAGCACAAACATAGAAACTTGTCTACAAAATGCATTTTAGTCAAAATTATCCACATATAGAAGCCTACTAAACTCATCACACAAGTGAAGCCGCCCTCGACCGCCCTTTCATCCAACAAACGAAGAACTAACATGATGAATTGGTGTGGTTACTTGTTCGACCTTAAGCCTGCATAACCAAGGGCACATTGTATATCTGAAACGATAAAAATGAAATAGCAAAATTAAAACAAAACCAGGGGATAATATCATGTATCTTTACATTTCAAGAAAACAACAAATTGTCACCATGGGATCACTCAAATAAATATATGCTCCATCTGAACTATGACACTTCTGAGTATACTCTTAGGCAAGACTGGACGTGACCATATTTGCAGCTCAAGCTGCAGCTAAACTTGCAGACACAGAATTATTGACATGCAAGCGTGGAACCCTTTAATTATTACATTTTCCAAAGTGTGTTTAGGGATCACTCAAATAAATATATGCTCCATCTGAACTATGACAATCAAAGTATATATATTTATTTCTATAATATGTGTCAAAAATCATATGCTGGTCGATGGGGTATAGGAAGGTCCCTAGGTTTCTTGTCTTTTGCATTTTCTGAGCATTACTCTGTGACAACTATGGTGCAGAATGATCTGAGTGGCATAGTTGTGAGTTGCACAATATCCAATTCACGGTATCTGAATTACTTATTAGATGATATCCCATCCTTATCACTATCACATGTGTGTCCTTCAAACAAATATTGGGTAGAAATCTGAAATCCATCAGTGGTCAATTCAAAAGTTAAGAGAACACGACCATAACTCAAGCAGCAGTAACTTAGCATATGAATCATGGAGTACCTGAATTTCACTGCATTTGTGCACGGGATGTCTTTTTTCGGTGGAATTTTCACCCGTGAGCCTAGCATGAATTGGAGACAGCTCAGAGATAAGTTCCCTGTGTCTGGGGAGTTGAGGCAATAAACATCCTTTCACCTGCATAATAGAAATATCAAACATGAGGACAACAACATTTCATGTTAGAATATAAATGTGAAATAACAGAAGCATCTATCTGAGACATCCAATTCCTTACATCATAACACTTAGAAGACAACAGAGATTGCCTCTTCTCAAACCCATTCCATTTAACTAAACTACTGAAATTTGCAACACAGATCCAGAAAAGTTGATGGTACTATTCACAATAGGTCATTTTGGGCTTATATTGACGTGCTCTATAATGTTGTCACATATTTCACTTATCTCCCTTTAGAAATAATTTCATGAGATTTTCAAGAGAACAAAGAATATCCAATATTAAAAATCAATAAATATGGATCATTGCTCTTGGAACTACTTGAGCAAGATAGTGCAGGTAAGAGATGATGGGAAAAGTTGCAATCTTTCCTATTCTTTCCTTTAAAACTACAGATCATCTATGAAGAATTTACAGGTCGCATATCATATTAGCTTTGACAAAATAAACCTGCAGGAAATATCAAACATATTTAGTTTTGACGAAGAATACTTCTTACAAGGGTATAACAACAATTCAACGAAAACTGAACATGTACTAGAAATTCTAAATGAATGTCTTTATTGTTATGTCTGACAAACTATACGCGACTGAATCATGAAAGATCAGGTAGCAAATTGAGACTGCATTTAGACGGGACTTTAAGGACTCAGAAAAGGAATGGAAATCAGATAGCCCACCTCCATCTTCATTATTGATAGAAGATTGACCCACAAAACTTCTGTATAGCATTAACATTGCACACAGAACAACACTATAGAAACGAAAAGAATAGCAGGAATACATATTAATAAAAGTATATAGAGCAGATTTTGGTCCATAGGTATACCAGCTAATCGAAAGTGCTGGCCTGCTGTAGAAATGGCATTATCCCGAGATGGCAAGGTAACAACTCGATCCGCCTGACCAACAACTATATGTGAGGCCTGGTGTTGAGTTTCTTCGGTAGGTACAAGAGGGGTAAATGGATTAGCACTAGTGCCAGTAGTCACTGACTCATGTTCTTCAAGTTCAGCTTCATTGGTACCAACTGGTAACTGCAAAGGAAGTACAAAAAAAAAGTAACCCTTACAAACGAATCAGCATCTAAATTGACTTGTCAAGAGAACATCATGAAATGTTTTCGGTGGGATTACACACATGCTATAGTTCAAATTCTCCATGTATAGGATGATGGGAAATGGTGGCATTCCATGGCTGATTGACTCTGATGCTCCTCTCTCTTTCCACAGCCTCAAGTAGTTCTTGGCTATCACATTCAGAAGAAGAAAGCACAACAATTGAAACATCAAATTGTGATGCTCCCATAAACACGTTTACAAAGTGAATATTAAGTTTAATGTACCATGACGGATCCTTCAAGCTGATAGCCTGCCAACACATGGGACATTGAAAGCTTCTTTGACACCAACAACACATTACTATATTAATGTTTACAACATCAACATTGAAGAGATCAGATTAGGTCAAGAAAGAAAAGGTATTGTGGGGGATATAGCTTCTCAACACAATATATTACATGAAATTCAGTCAGAGAACTGAAAAGAAATACATGCTTGTGTTGGCTGGAATTGTGAATGCAATCACCTTTCTAGTTTGAGAAAATATTACCTCTTACATGAGTGTCTAAACATGCTCCTTGGTTGCTTGACTATAAACTGCAGGAACAAAAGGGTGGGGCAGGGGGGTCGAATGTAAAAGTAGTAGGATCATGTAGTGGCCGCAAAGCTAACAACTTTATGATACCTGCAATGCAAATCCAATTAGGACATTTAGTGGAAATAAGATAAAATTATGAAGTTCAAAAGATGTAAGTATTAATAAAACCTTTTCCTTCCTCTTTATCCGGGCTTGGGACCGACAATGCAAAGATAAGCAATGCACTGGCAGAGTTAAAAAGTTTTTTTTAATACCTAAAAGCATCACATATATAACTGGTAAACATAATCAAAATACTTGAAAGCATCATAAACATGTATTTTAAGGTTCATTTACATAAGCTAAATAAAGCAACAAAAGACAACTATGTTTAACAAGTTTCAGTCCACAACATACATGCAAAAGATAACAAGTACTAAAAGTAAGATAGAGATCATCAAACATACTCCAACCAATAATCTAGCCAAATTAGGAATCCTCCATCGACCAAACCGAAAAGTATGATTTCCCCTTGTGGAGGGTCGAATTAAAGGAGCATCAGGATCAATCACTTTCTTCAATATAACCTTCTTCTCTCTGTATCCAACTTTTTAAAATGACAATATTTGATTGTAGCATATGTGACGGCATACCCTTTGCCAATTTTTTACCGAACTTATCTCACAAGAAACTTGGGGGTTTCTTGTAGGAGGCGCTGGACAAGGAGATGAGATATGCCACCGTGGCAAAAAACAGTATCTATGTTTTGAGATAAATGAAGAGAGCGAGGCAACTGAACTAGAACCGAGGTCACTTACTGGTGAATTCCCAACTGCGGTGACTTTGTTGTAATTTTTGATAATATAGCCTGCATAAGATCCTCAAATTATCCATGCGTGAGTCAACAAGTGATATCATTTCATCTTGAATGATGCTGTTCTTGAGATGATCTTATGTTGTTCAAGTTTTGATTTTGCCACTCCCAAATGAGTTAGCTTCTTCCTCGATGATATTGGAACCCATTGCACGAATTCGTCCCTTTTGTCCTTCCCAAATACTTCTACCAACTCATCGTTGTCGAAATCTTCAAAAGTTCTTTTGTTCTTGTTTCTTTCTTTAGCAGCCAATAATTTTCCTGTAAAATTCTGTGTGTGGAGATGATTTTAAAAACCTTAAGCTAAGAATGCAAAATATATACAAATTGATAGGTTGCTTACTATTTTCTTTGACACTCTCCAATAGTTACCACCTTTTTGTTTGTGTGCTTCTAACCAAGTATCTACCCATGAAAGAGATTATTTTAGAATTTTCTTCTTGCTGCAATGGAACATATAAGTCAACTAATTATCTACCTAATAGGACAATCAAACAAAGAAGAAAGTCGTACGATAAAGTATAAAATTAAAGTCTCTAAGATAGTAAAATTGAGCTTTTAGGGAGTATTTGGAGGAAGTCATACAGAGCTATATATATATAATATATATATATATATATATATATATATATATATATATATATATATATATATATATATATATATATATATAATGCTAAATATCGAGTTTGAATAACATAAGAAAGGAAGCAAACCATTATGTACTTCTTTTGGGTATATGTACAACGTTCGAGACAATGGGAAAACTCCAGCTTACTACGATTTTTTTGCATTTCGCTCACACTCCTCCTTCTTTTTCTGGCCATTCTCATTTTCTAGAAACTTCCTCCAAATATCAGGATCAACACCCTTTGGAACATCAGTAATATTATTCCTCAGATAATGTTGCCGCAAAGTGTGTTTATTAAGTCCTGAACTTTTGCGACCAAGAAGGCTCAAGCAATGGGCAAGCCACTTCTGGTGGAACATCAAACTCATAATCACCCTAATAAAGAAACATTAATGACAATATCTAACATAACAAATCTAACAAAGCAAAATAGGTATTAAGTATAATGTTAAACATAAAGAATATTTACAAGAAGTTTACCATAAGTGCATTCCAAACGTCATCTTTAAAATTATTTGGCACTTCGCTAAAGTCGGTGTAGCTAATTAGAATATAGCTTTTTATATAACCACCTGTATCGGTACTCCAATCTTTTGCATTTTCCAACAATAGAGCCATCAACTTGTACCATGATTTTTTTTTCTCCTTTGGGCTTCCACTGCATGATGATACAAATGATGGCAAATTTGATGTATTTTGTGATGAATTTGGGGTAGAATTACCTACACTTGATGACATAGTGTCAAATCTGTGCAAGAAAAACCATATAAGAGACTTGACCTTAAGGTTTACACTCAAACATGTTAGCAAATAATTTGAAAGCAAAAATCAAAGTAAAACAACGATAAAGATTTAAAGAAAAGATCCATACTTAGAAATTCATAGTTCTTACCGATTCCAATTTTTCTTGTGAACACAAGTTTGTTCACGAACAGAGTCCTATCGAGACTCAAATTTGATTGGCTCCTATGATTCCAAAACACTCACTGTACACAAAAGAATAATCGATCACTGTCTCGACCTGTAGTAATATAAAGACACAATATTTGAATTATGCTTGACCTAAGTCCCAAAATAATATAAATACAATTCTTGTAGGAAACCAACATAACCCACTATTTATATTAGTATCATAAGACAAGTAGAACTTCAATCAAATCCCATCACTGATCATGTAGTATATATATGGTTGCATTTTAAACGTCTATAGGGTCGTATCGTGTATGTATGCATGCCAAGTTGGTGAGTACTTATTGTACTGTTTAAATATTTTCATATGGGTATCCACATTGTGTCAATACCAACATCTGTGTTAGTATTTAAGCACCTGTAGTGATTCTAGCAGTACTAGTGGTGGCAGATGGACAAATGCGTCTTTCATGAAAACTGGTCCAAATTCTGCTCTTAGTGTCAATTCTACCAGTGTATCAAGGAGAAGGGACCCATTAGCTGTCAGTAAACTTTGTCTTAAAGAATCTGATGGCTAAAGCTACACCAAAAAGGCTTTTGCCAGAACTGAGGATGCAAAAGGGGACAAGAATGTCAAGTATGTTTATGATCCAATCGATGATGTCAGATTGCTCGTCTGTGTCAGATATTGTAAGTGAGATCTTTGAGACCAAATGTCACTACAAGAATACCGATCATTTACGGCACGCGAAACGCACCGTAAATGAGCTTTTACGGCATACATTTTGGTGCCGTAAAAGCTCATGCCGTAAATGAGCCTATTATTTACGACTAAATGTTAACAAATTAACGTCGTAAATGTCTTTTTTACAGAATCTCGACGACCATTTATGGCATATTTGTGTGCCGTAATTGCTCTTTCATGGCATACATTGGCGCGCCGTAATAGATATTTTTCACTGAATTTCGACAACCATTTACGGCCTATTTCGTGTGCCGTAATTGCTTTTTCACGGCATACATATGTGCGTCGTAATAGATATTCGTGCTGGGTCAAATACGACATATAGATGCACACCGTAATAGTTATTCGCACATGATCAAATATAGAGTCACGTCAATCTGCAAAAATAATAGAACATATCCTATTATTATTCAAACTATATTGAGCCAAAATTGATCAAATTCATCGTTCTTATATAAATTGTATTTCACATAACAAAGAATCATCAATCAAGAGTCCAACAATATTTAAGACATAAAGTATCTCTTCATTTAATTCAAAGTGCTTACAAGAAAAAACTTAATCCAAAATCCAACAATATTTAAGACATTATTCAGCCTCATTTAATTCAAAGTGCTTACAAAAGAAACTTAATCCAAAATATTATACAGACAGATCAGGTAAATAGTTGTACGGACTAATCAAATTTTCAATTATTAGATTACATAATTACATATACAAAATATGTAATTATCTAAAAATAGACTCGACAACCGCAAAATTCATCAAATGTTTTTTCTTCAATTTCTCTTAACTCACCAAATTACAGTATCAAGTTTGTGAGTCAAATCTTTATTTTCCTAACAAAATTTGTTTTTAAAAGTGTTTTGAAATCGAAAGCTAGATGAACTCGGTGCTGTAACTTGGTACCGACGAGTCCATGATGCAGCAGATTAGGTGCAATGTTGTCCCTAGCCTGCATCTCGCCGAGTGACCTCGGCCCAGTCTTCAGCTTCATCTCTTCGTCCACCAGCACGTAACCGAGCTCCGCGTCCATCTCTTCCTTCCTCACCTCGCAGATGTTGTGCAGCACGCGCCTAGCACGAGGGAGGTCCGACAGCTCCATCTTCCCCTCTTCTGCAGGCAGCTCCACCTCCCCTTCAGCCTCACGAATGCCTCCATGGCGGTCGTCTGCACCTCCCCCTTCAGCCTCGTGAATGCCTCCCTAGCAGTCGCCTACACCCTGAAGTCATGAAAAGAATAGAGTTAGCAGATGATGTAATTATAAAATTTATATTGATAGGTATATTTTGCATTCAGCAAGGGGATGGGATTGAAATTTAAACAGAATCACATATTAAGGAATTAACTATCATTTAAATATAGAAAAGTAGGATCCTGTAAAACAAATTCAATCTCTAGTTGGCTAACTATAATACTTCACTAGCAAAAACATGAGGGGAAGAATAACCTACATATCTTGATCAAACAAGATCACATGGAAAATGTGTCATCATCACTTCCAGATGCTATCATACAACTGGCCAACCTATTGACACGGTGAATAGATCAACAAAGAGTGGCATGCATAATTTCGAACAATTTTAAAATAAACAGATTTTGTAGCAATGACAAATGCAAACATTTACTCTTACTGGTTCCATGATATAACATTAACATCATGATTATGCGCCTTCAAAGATATTGCTAGTTTCTACCTAAACGTGTATCCCAGAAATTACTTCATTCAACTCTACCTAAACTGAAGAATCATATTATGTAATGGCATATATCAATCAAGGCTTGTTAAGGCTACTAAAGAATAATTCTAGAGGCCAATAATTCAATTCTAGGACTGGTAATGGAGAACAAAGATTATCTAAAAAATCACTTAGTCCAAAAATGAGGCATGTATATATATATAATATATATATATATATATATATATATATATATATATATATATAAACAAAACAATATATCAAAGGCGGGTAAGATATCTAATATGTAAACAAAATAAACCGTTGTTGTCAGTGTGGTAATAGACCAGTATATTGCAGTTACATACCTTACCCAAAGGTTTCCTTACCTGAAGTTTGGCATCACTGCACCGATCTAGGTTTGCCTTGGATTTTGGTATCTATCAGCAATAAAATAATTGAAGCATCCAACATAGTGAATTGCAAATAAAGTTACCTGCAGTTAACAAAGAGTGAATTAAACACATGAAAACATCCATTTTTTTTGTATGACAGAGGAAAGAATGAAGAAAAGTGAACAAACTTAATGAGACAACTTTTGTGCAACATGTCCAAAAGTAGTTAAACCGAATGTCTTTCTCAAGCCTAATGGAAACAATGTTCATGAGTCTTTTTTCTAACAAAAGCCATTCATCAAGGCACATGCCATCCTTGAAGATATATCATCAGACGTTGGTCTCTTCTCTGTAAGCATGAAGTCACAAGATTACGATGCTGATCATTCCTTCCCTACAGTATGTACCTCACATTAATTCTGCCATGAAATTAACTGTTAGAAGTACTTCTATGACGACTTTGAAGCTTTGAATACCTTCACATGAAGCCATGAAGCTAGCATCTTCCTTTAATATCTAAACTACTTCCTTCACCGACCAAATTTAATTGATGCTCCAAATTAGAACAGCTAGCTAGCTCCTAATTTATGACAACATAGCCCAAGCATGCATGTAAATTTCCCAGAAAGATATTCTGGAATTTGCTCGTAATTAGGAAATAGATCAATGTACTGTTCTGTACCTTTTATTAACTTGTAAAGTCGGAGGAATAAATGAATATATCCTTGAAATGAAATAGCTTATGATTAATCTCAATGGTACCTAGGCTTTTCTGTCATGGTGTCGAAGGTTGTACATCTCAGCAGGGCAACAAGGGAGCCGTGCCTTCATTTATCAAGTCGCACAAAACTCAATGTGCCTTCTACTAAAAGGTCGCATGGACTATTTCTAAACGAGGCTTCCATTCCATAGAATTGATGTAACCTTTTGATAACCAGGCAGCAATGCTCTTTGGATCGTCAATTAGAAGGTAGGTTTTGCGATCGATGTAAGCAACAAAGAAAGTGAGTATAATATCAATGGCGAAGATTCCATTAACTATGTTATCCACAAAGAAGAGCTTATCTGGCAAGTATTTTAGGAATGCTAATTAAAAAGGGCAAATCCAGGCAGAGTAGATAACCAGGAGGATGAGGAATATCTTCCAGACTCTGAGTTCAGTACATAGAAAAGAAAGAAAAAGAGTAAAGCAGGTGGTTCTTCCCAATCTTTAGCAAGATATCAGAAGGCATAGGTATCTCCCTATACCGGTAACGGGGGTCATATGGAGAGATAATGAACTTTCTAAGCTTGGTAGAGCAGTTTATAGTTGCCCCGAGGGATAGGAGTAGATCATCGGAGCCACAACAACTTCCCTCGATTTGGATTCCGTCTTTGCACAGGTGTTGCAAGTAGGATTTCACACAAGGGGGAGACATGGTTCCATTGCGATACTTGGAAGGAGCACAATGTACTTTGCAAACATTATGGGATGGCTATATATATACTAAGCCAATGAAGGGTTGGTATTTGTATCTCATACACAGAACGTGCTGGACACGAGATGCCAAAATAAGATATACTGGTCTATTACCACACTGAAATTAGTGCATCCACGGCGAAGTATAACTGAGGATAAGATGCAGGACAGTCCCTAAAGGAAACCAGGAGATGCACTAATTAGGGGAAAAAACGCATATCCAACGTAGATGCACTAATTAGGAAACAACAAACGATACATAAGATGATGCCTAAATGTATCCAAAAAAAAATTCTTCTAATTTTTCAAATAATTCCTTATGATTTTGGCTTTTTGAAATCAAGAACACAGAGACTCCGATCCGAAACATTTGAAATTGTTGATACGGATACTCCTAAGATGGGTCTGAAATCGCTTCCTATACTATGAACTTTGGTTCAGACAATTTAATCTTCAACAATCATCGCAGGAAGTACCTGTTAATATATGAACGCTAAAAATTAACTACAAGCAAACATAACAATCTTCTAACTTTTTTTTTCTTTTCCATCCAAGACTCAATTTTTATCGATAAACAAGGCGAGACAGGATCAACCTGCAAATGGAGGTGGTGCGCGAGTCCATCCAGACGATAGCACTATAGAGCAGCTGCCCAGTGGACTTGCTCCAGAGCACGACAGTCTTCCTCTGGTTTGTGAGCCTGATCGCCTTGAGGCTGCCGTCGACATTGTACCCATCAGTCGTCGCCTTGTCCAGAACCTTGGCGGTGCACACCTTGACGCTCTCCAGTATCTCCATTGGATCGTGCTCGACCCATCTGTTAAAAAAAAAGTCTTCGAAATTGCTATAAACAGTTGGTGGGCACAGATTCAAAAGCAAAAAATATGGCATCTTTGTGGTTCTCACCCGACTTCTGGATAGATTTGGGTGAACTCAACCTAGTAGGAGGCGATTTATTGAAAATTGAAACAAAGCAATTATTGGAAATTGAAACAAAGCAATCAAACTTATTGGATCTCCTACATGTCTTTAAGAAAAATGAATTAGCATTCAACATTGGCAACAGCTTGGACTGCATGAATTTGTTAAGAAAAATGAATTAGCTTTCAGCATTGGCAACAGCTTAAAAAATGAATTAGCATTCAGTGTAGTTAGGACTGCATGCATTAGCAACAATGCAACATGAATTAGCAGCATGAATTTAACAAAGAAAAATGTGGCATGAATTAGCAAAATGTAGCATGAATTGGTCAAGAAAAATGTAGCATGTATTAGCAGCTGTAACACCAGCTTGACTTGATGCAGTGTGCAACCAGCTAATTATGTCCTGCATAGTCTTGGAATGTTAAAGAAAAGAGTATGTATTATCTAAATCCATGAGATGAAAATCTTGCTTGTAAAAGTACCCATAAGTAGATATGGGGGTGGCAATTTATGATTTGAGTTGCCTTAAGAATGAATTTCGGACCATGTTCTTTCTCAGTCCACCTTAGCTTTCTATACGCGAGATTGAATTTTACCTGAATCTTCCCTCAAGTATCTAGGTACTGAATTACGTGAATACCATTGAAACATCAAGCCTTGTGGTTTTATATGCTCAAACTGCAGAGCAAGTTATGATTAGACATCATCATAGTCTTTTTCCCTATCGGCACAGGATTGTATTTGCATCTCTCAACTTCAAAAAGGCTCCACAAAAGGCAACAAAGTCTTTTATGACTTTCATCTTAGCACCATTCCTTTATGAGTAGGCAACCATATTCCTAGACAGTCAATAGAGAGGCTCATTACAATACTCAGGCAGTTGGCTAGTGGGTAGACTTACCTATGCATAGCCTGCCATCTATGTTGCATGGACACAAATATCACAAGAATGGACACAGTGCCATGGACACAAAACTGTTATTGGCCTGTCCTAAGTTTATTTGGAGTGTATGTGTTGTGTCTAATTTGTGTCCGACAACAATTTGATGTGTTAGTGCTTCCTAGACTGGACTTAAACATCACACAACCAAGGATAAACTACCAAGTTACCCAATGCTAAGGAAGATACTACTGATTAGGAAAGATGATCAGCTTTGCTAGAGGAGACTACATCTCTATAACAGAATGCGCCAAAGAGTCGAATAGGATCTCAGATTGCCAAGCCAAAGAGACAAATTGGATCAGATTGTCAAGGTTATTATTAGGTTTATGTCAAACCTGGTTATTTATAAGATAATTGTGTCAAGCCTTTTGTATGACCTTTCAAGACGTGCAATGGATTGTATGTATAGATACACTACTGAGTTAATAGGGGAAATATAGAGATACAACTGCTACTAGTGTCACGACCCGCACCCACTATTTGGGTACGAGAACGTAACAACGCCCAGCCTACGCCGCAGTGTCGATGGTAGAACGTTGTCCTAGGTCACAACATCTAACAATATAATTCTAAGCAGTTACACTCCACGAATGGGGGTGACATAGCAGATACAGTCTCAATCACATAAGGTAGAGCATGATAAGGATAAATAAATCATAAAATCCAAAAGAGATACAGGAGATAGAAGTCTAAGTGTCTAAGATACAAAATCCAGAAATACATCTCAAAACTCAATACAGTAATCCACAAAGTAAATACAACTCTAGACAAATGAAATAACTATCTAAACAACCTCTAAAGTGTCTCCTCTAGGCTAGCAGGCAACCTCCAAGCTATCTGTAAAATTTATCAACAGGTCCAGTCAGGACAGGAGCGAGTACAGTACATCTAACAGATCATAGCAGGTTAAAAAATATAATCATGCAGTAAAGTAAGATACAGGTACTGAAAGAAGTGCAGTATGTAAACAGAGAGAGAGCTATAATAGAAATATCTACTATAAATAGAGAACTAGCAGTGACTAGTGAGTCAGAGTACAACATGAACATGTAAATGGCCTGGGATGATTCTGATGCTACACTATGGAATGATTTTCATGCTACACTACTGGTGTATTATCCACATGTCCACTTATACTCCCCCGTACCCCCAATCAATACACAAGGATCCAGCCATATTATGTTATGATTCCATGCAAGGCTGTAACTCCACTTTTTCTAAGTAATAAATCTTGGTATTTCCTATATATTAGAATTTAAGATTTTTCTATCATTGAAGTATTTTTCCCAATTTTTAATATAGACTACTATTTTTAATTTATTCAACAAATATGCCTTAATAAAAACCTTTAATTAAATATTCAATTGTTATTTTGATTTCCTGATTTAAACTGCATTATCCTAAACTAAGGATTAATTTCATTAGTGATTTTCCTATAAATCTCTTTAAATGTTGAATATTGATTTTGATCATAAATTCTACTTTCTATTATTCAAATTCCATTTTTTCCCATTTTCCTTAAATTCTTGGGCTGCTTACATTCAATTGGAATGAGCCATTATTTCCTTAGATCATTGAATGTCTTAATTCACTCTTAAGCCAGCCTATCAGGCCCAGCCCACAGGAAATCTTAGCCATTGGAATGGTTAATAAACCAATCTTATTTTTCTGTTAAGCCTGACCCATCAATATCTTAAAACCACCTTAAGCTGACCCACAGACTAAACCTATTAGCCGATTGGTATAAGCTTTCCTCTCTGTTTCTTCTTTCATTCATTCAAATATTTCACTCTTCCCTCCATTTCTCTCCTCTGCTGCGACGACGAGAACGACGTCGTTGACGACGACGATGACGTCGAGGGCGACGGCAACCCAAGAATTTTGGACTCCTCCAGAAGCTTCTCCCCCAACGGCCAACCACCTCTTCTAACTGCCTAACCACCTCTTCTAACCGCCCAACCGCTCCGCCGCGACCACCGCGCCTATTTAAGACCCCAGAGTTCTTCTCCTCCTTCCTCACCACTCCTAGCTGGCGGAGCCCTGTCGAAATTCTCCAGATCCATTTTTCTTCTTCCTCGAGCTCGTGGCCATGGCGGATCGCAGCTGAGCTTCGCAGCTGCTTGGAGGATCGATCGACTGACCGACCTCTGTTCTCGCCTCAAGGCTCCGCTCTCCATCTATGGCGACCCCTCCGGCGACCAAGAGTTGGCCGTACTGATCGACGGCGAGCTCGACCGTCGCCAATGCGTTGAGTTCTTCATTCCTTCCTCTTCCCTTGAGAATTTTCCTGGGAACATTGAGTTCTTGTTGGCGGATTTTATGATTCTTGATTGAATCTCGTCTTTGAAACTTGGTTTGGAATTTGTGATTGGAGAGTCTTAGATCTATTCTGGATGTTTTCTCCAATTTTGGAGTTGTGACAATTCGAATATAACTCACGAATGTTCTTTTCGTTCTTGCATATCACCTATTCGATGAATTGCCCAACCGACGCTGGAATATTCGAACTGGACACAGAAGCACTGTATCGGACCCCAGGAAGGCATCGCACTGTGCAGGTACCCTATGGCGTCGTGTATTATATTTTGTGTAGCCTGATATTAGGACACTGGTCTGGTTGGCTTGTGTCTTGTGACCAGTGGTTGTGTCCGAGCTGACTCAGACACAGGGAAGGATGTAGCATAAGGAGAGGAGTTTTATAGTATCAGTAGGACACGAGTGTCCAGAGAAAGTTCTTAGTGTAGCTGTTATATTTTGCTCTGTTAAACTCTATAGCCGTTAGAATTTGAACTGTTCCATATGAGTTGAATTAGGAACAGTAGACTATGAGCCATAAATTGTATCTGGGAAATGGGCCAAGTCTATGGACTATTGTAGCTAGGCTGAGGAATTATTGAATCAATATAAAGATTGAGTCATGTGTGTGCATCAGACTCCAGCTTAGGTTCTGTTATTAAACCTGGCTTAGTAAGTGTGGACTAGGTCCCAGGCTACTATCCAATGGCAAGTGATTGGTCATAGCAAGTATTAAGCTTAGTAGGAATTGCATGATCAATTAATTGAGAATATAACTTGGTTTTGGGCTATCTTATGATTTATACCAGAATTATTGTATCAAGTTGGGTATGTGAGTTGGAACTCTGGCCTGGTCATTTTGCTGGAATGAGTGTTTAGGAATCAGTTTAGTTAAATGGAGCAATAGTGTGGCTTGATTTAAATAGTTAAGTGGACCAATAGCAAAGTTGACTATAAGGAAATTCTTGTTCATTAAGCCTTCTGATTAATCAAATATAATTAGTTGAGTTTAGTTAATTAGTCCAGGGAGATTGGTAGTTTAGAGTTGTAAAGTGTTAGAATATTTCTAAATATTGATTTCCTATTTCTAGGTGATCTAGAAGACTTGGACAAAACCCCGGAAATCAAGGCAAGTACATGTACTCAGTATTTCATCATTACATGCATTACACACACCTTGTCTTGTTCCATTATTGTACTTGTTCTCGATTGCTTGCTTGTTGCATTGTTTCTCGTGTCGGGTGGGGGACGTTCTAGAGACATGTGATTGACTGATATTGGACAAATATTGCCTGATAGCTTACTCCGTATGCCTGAGTCCATTTCGTGTGTGACTGATAGCATTGTCATCAGACATGCCTGATTATTGCGTGACTGATAGCATTGTCGTCAGACATGCCTGATTACTGATTGACTGATAGCATATTATATGCCTGATTACATATTAGTCCCCACATATTGATAACGTCCAATTGCACATGTACACGTAGCTAGTGCATGCTTATTGTTCATCTTGTTTCCTATCTTTCAGTTATATTTGGATATATCGTTCCATTGATCTCGTGGTGAGTTTTATTGAGTTATATTGTACTTTGCTCCTTTCCTGACTGGATCGTTGATTACAGGTGAGATGGACCCTTAGATTTTCATGATTGGCATTGGAGCTCGCTTCACATTACAGATAGCTAGTTTCATGTATAGGAATTCATTGATTGTATTTGATTATATATCATTGTTGTATCATTTATCTTTCACCGATTTTGTACCCGGACATTCATATATAAGTTGTAATAATTAAATAGTGGATATCTGTGATGGTTAGTGTAGATTCCGTGATTAGATGCTGTGATGATTAGTGTTATTTGATGACCAGACGGCTCACTACCGCTGTCAACGACAGTGTAGGGGGCATGCATCGACCCGTACCCGATTATCCGGGAGCGGGCGTGACATATTTTTGTGGTGGCCCATGCAGGTCTCTATCTAATGGTACTTAGGATTAGAGTACCATTGGAAGCCTGCAGAAATAGGAAACTCATCACAGCATAGGCCGATTGTGTGATTGTATATATTTGTTATCTATAGTAATTTTTGAATATTTTTATGTCTCTTCGTGGTTTCTATAAAAGTCGTGATTACAATTCCATGACTTTTGGGATTATCTTCTCCTACGACATTATCGGATTCTAAAACACCCTTTAGGAGTTGAGCTTCCTTGCTACTTATAGTTTAAACATCAGATTTTTCCAAACTCCCTTTTAGCAAGCCTATTCATGGACTATTTCATTTTTCTCAAACTGGTTTAATCAAGGTCCTATTTTTCTCTCTATTTAGAATCTAGAAACCATCTACTATTTAGAGTTTTAACTCCTTATTTTAGCAAGTCTAATGGATCTTAGATAGTCATTCAACTTTTCCATTGATTTTGGTTAAGATTCCTATATGATTTTCCAAGCCCAACTATTTCATTTAGAACCATAGAGCTCTTATATTAGCTATTCCATCTTTTCGTAAAATCATTTCTCTATCCATTTTCCATTTAGAGTTTCAACTTATCTTTAGCCGTATTAAGTACTTATTCCATTGACAATTCCATGACTAGTGTATCAACTCTATTTTGATAGTCAATCTCTTGATTCTCAAGAACAGATAATTACATGTTCTTCCTAGTGTGATTGAATCTCCTTAGTAAATCGGAAAGCTTGTTGAATTAAATTATCCAATACTCCTTTGAAATTCCAAGGGATAACCATTGAGGAATATTCGATATCCTACTATGGTGTGGCAGCCACGCACTGCCGCCATTTATCTGGATCATGGAAACTGCAGGTCCATTGCAGCCATCAGCGTAATGGCGAGGCAGGGGCTCTAAGTCGAAGTGATCTCAGGTATGTATAGGTTTCAAATATTCTCGAGATTATGTTTCTATCCTTTGAAGTTGTTTTGTCCATGAGTTAAGTTTAGAAATTTTTCGGTACTTATCATTCTTGAGTCACGGAGCCAAGAGTTCACTACAGCCGGGTGTACACTGGCGAGGCATGAATTTTAGGTAAAGTGATTCCGGATATGCATGAGTTTCGAATATTTTTAGACTAAATTCATGATTAGCCTCCTATCACCATTGACAACTTTACCAGAGTTTATCTTGATTTCAACCACGACTTGAATTTAATCGTGCCTATACGATTTCAATAGTTATGAGTAGATCGTGCCTGAGTGATTTGAATCTATCGTGCCAAACCATGTTCTAATCATGCCTGAGCAATTTTGATTCTCAACTGACCATGATTTTATTTTAGATCGTGTCAAATCTTTTGACCTTCAAGTTCAATTCATGCCTAACTAATTATAATCGTGCTGATTATCTTTATCGTGCTTAGACTTTAAAATTGACCATGACTGTGCTATTTGTTTTGGATCATGCTAAATCCTTATATTCAAGATCGTGCTTGTATAAATTTTCTATATCATTCTAATTGACTTGATCAAATCCTGTCTATCCTTAGTCGTGATTAAAATTTTAATCATGATTATATTATTTCACTCGTATCCCAAATCGTGCCTTGACGGATTCTAATTATTATTGCATTGCCTTTAAACTCCTTGAATTATTTCTTAATTATGCCTGAATGACTTGGATCATCCAAAATAATTCCTTTGATTCGATTCCTTATAGTTGATCGGCTTATATGATTTACGATTCCTGATTATGCTTAGAGGTTGATCGTGACTAAAACATTCAACCCTATTCGTGCATAATTAATCTTGATTATTTCTTAATCGTGCCTATACTAAAATCATGCATGTGCTTAACTATGACTATGTCAATTGATTTAGATCGTGCCAAACTAAACCCTTCTAAATGTCGATTCAAGATCGTGCCTAAATATTGATTATATCATAATCGTGCTTTGATGATTTTTCAAATCGTGGCTATTTCATCCCAATTAACCTTGATCATAATCCTTATTATCTTTAGTCGTAATTAAATTTAGTCACGACTATACTAATCGTGCGTTGATCATTATCGCATTGCTTTTGAAAATTCTCTGACTATTTTAAAAATCATGCCTAAACGATTCTCTCTAATTCATGACTGAACTTTCATCCTACCCTTGATCGTTCCTAAACAATTTTCCCTTGACTTCATTCTAAATTGATTTTGTTTTACTCTTGCCTAGATTTGATTTTTGACTATTTTTGAAGTATTATTCAATCGTACTATTTCTCTAATCAATTATGCTTAGGCAGCTTGATTATATTAGTTGCTGTGACTATACCCATCATGTCTAACTAACTTTAACCCTATCCTGGTGTCAATCCTGCTTAGTACTTACCAAAATGGATTATGATAGTGTCTAATTATTTCTTCATCGTGCCATAATTAGCCATTCTCGAATTTCTAAATTTCTTTCATATATGAAATTTTGAATATTTATTTCTTTTGGTTTCATCATCTTCAAAATTTATGTACTTGGATGTTCATGATCGTGCCTTTTGTATGATTGAAATTTCGAGGACGAAATTTTTGTAAGGTGGGTAGATTTGTAACTCCACTTTTTCTAAGTAATAAATTCTTGGTATTTCCTATATATTAGAATTTAAGATTTTTCTATCATTGAAGTATTTTTCCCAATTTTTAATATAGACTACTATTTTTAATTTATTCAATAAATATGCCTTAATAAAAACCTTTAATTAAATATTCAATTGTTATTTTGATTTCCTGATTTAAATTGCATTATCCTAAACTAAGGATTAATTTCATTAGTGATTTTCCTATAAATCTCTTTAAATGTTGAATATTGATTTTGATCATAAATTCTACTTTCTTAGTATTATTCAAATTCCATTTTTTTCCATTTTCCTTAAATTCTTGGGCTGCTTACATTCAATTGGAATGAGCCATTATTTCCTTAGATCATTGAATGTCTTAATTCACTCTTAAGCCAGCCTATCAGGCCCAGCCCACAGGAAATCTTAGCCATTGGAATGGTTAATAAACCAATCTTATTTTTCTGTTAAGCCTGACCCATCAATATCTTAAAACCACCTTAAGCTGACCCACAGACTAAACCTATTAGCCAATTGGTATAAGCTTTCCTCTCTGTTTCTTCTTTCATTCATTCAAATATTTCACTCTTCCCTCCATTTCTCTCCTCTGCTGCGACGACGAGAACGACGTCGTCGACGACGACGATGACGTCGAGGGCGACGGCAACCCAAGAATTCTGGACTCCTCCAGAAGCTTCTCCCCCAACGGCCAACCACCTCTTCTAACTGCCTAACCACCTCTTCTAACCGCCCAACCGGTCCGCCGCGACCACCGCGCCTATTTAAGACCCCAGAGTTCTCTCCTCCTTCCTCACCACTCCTAGCTGGCGGAGCCCTGTCGAAATTCTCCAGATCCATTTTTCTTCTTCCTCGAGCTCGTGGCCATGGCGGATCGTAGCTGAGCTTCGCAGCTGCTTGGAGGATCGATCGACCGACCGACCTCTGTTCTCGCCTCAAGGCTCCGCTCTCCATCCATGGCGACCCCTCCGGCGACCAAGAGTTGGCCGTACTGATCGACGGCGAGCTCGACCGTCGCCAATGCGGTGAGTTCTTCATTCCATCCTCTTCCCTTGAGAATTTTCCTGGGAACATTGAGTTCTTGTTGGCGGATTTTATGATTCTTGATTGAATCTCGTCTTCGAAACTTGGTTTGGAATTTGTGATTGGAGAGTCTTAGACCTATTCTGGATGTTTCTCCAATTTTGGAGTTGTGACAATTCAAATATAACTCACGAATGTTCTTTTCGTTCTTGCATATCACCTATTCGATGAATTGCCCAACCGACGCTGGAATATTCGAACTGGACACAGAAGCACTGTATCGGACCCCGGGAAGGCATCGCACTGTGCAGGTACCCTATGGCGTCGTGTATTATTTTTGTGTAGCCTGATATTAGGACACTGGTCTGGTTGGCTTGTGTCTTGTGACCAGTGGCTGTGTCCGGGCTGACTCAGACACAGGGAAGGATATAGCATAAGGAGAGGAATTTTATAGTATCAGTAGGACACGAGTGTCCAGAGAAAGTTCTTAGTGTAGCTGTTACATTTTGCTCTGTTAAACTCTATAGCCGTTAGAATTTGAACTGTTCCATATGAGTTGAATTAGGAACAGTAGACTATGAGCCATGAATTGTATCTGGGAAATGGGCCAAGTCTATGGACTATTGTAGCTAGGCTGAGGAATTATTGAATCAATATAAAGATTGAGTCATGTGTGTGCATCAGACTCCAGCTTAGGTTCTATTATTAAACCTGGCTTAGTAAGTGTGGACTAGGTCCCAGGCTACTATCCAATGGTAAGTGATTGGTCATAGCAAGTATTGAGCTTAGTAGGAATTGCATGATCAATTAATTGAGAATAACTTGGTTTTGGGCCATCTTATGATTTATACCAGAATTATTGTATCAAGTTGGGTATGTGAGTTGGAACTCTGGCCTGGTCATTTTGCTGGAATGAGTGTTTAGGAATCAGTTTAGTTAAATGGAGCAATAGAGTGTGGCTTGATTTAAATAGTTAAGTGGACCAATAGCAAAGTTGACTATAAGAAAATTCATGTTCATTAAGCCTTCTGATTAATCAAATATAATTAGTTTAGTTTAGTTAATTAGTCCAGGGAGATTGGTAGTTTAGAGTTGTAAAGTGTTAGAATATTTCTAAATATTGATTTCCTATTTCTAGGTGATCTAGAAGACTTGGACAAAACCCCGAAAATCAAGGCAAGTATATGTACTCAGTATTTCATCATTGCATGCATTACACACACCTTGTCTTGTTCCATTATTGTACTTGTTCTCGATTGCTTGCTTGTTGCATTGTTTCTCGTGTCGGGTGGGGGACGTTCTAGAGACATGTGATTGACTGATATTGGACAAACATTGCCTGATAGCATACTCCGTATGCCTGAGTCCATTTCGTGCGTGACTGATAGCATTGTCATCAGACATGCCTGATTAATGTGGACTAATCGCATTGTCGTCAGACATGCCTGATTACTGATTGACTGATAGCATATTATATGCCTGATTACATATTAGTCCCCACATGTTGATAACGTCCAATTGCACATGTACACGTAGCTAGTGCATGCTTATTGTTCATCTGTTTCCTGTCTTTCAGTTATATTTGGATATATCGTTCCATTGATCTCGTGGTGAGTTTTATTGAGTTACATTGTACTTTGCTCCTTTCCTGACTGGATCGTTGATTACAGGTGAGATGGACCCTTAGATTTTCATGATTGGCATTGGAGCTCGCTTCACATTACAGATAGCTAGTTTTATGTATAGGAATTAATTGATTGTATTTGATTATATATCATTGTTGTATCATTTATCTTTCACCGGTTTTGTACCCGGACATTCATGTATAAGTTATAATAATTAAATAGTAGATATCTGTGATGGTTAGTGTAGATTCCGTGATTAGATGCTATGATGAGATTATGTGTTATTTGATGACCAGACGGCTCACTACCGCTGTCAACGACAGTGTAGGCCGGGCATGCATCGACCCGTACCCGATTATCCGAGAGCGGGGCGAGTGTCACGACCCGCACCTACTATTTGGGTACGAGAACGTAACAACGCCCAGCCTACGCCGCAGTGTCGACGGTAGAACGTTGTCCTAGGTCACAACATCTAACAATATAATTCTAAGCAGTTACACTCCCCGAATGGGGGTGACATAGCAGATACAGTCTCAATCACATATAAGGTAGAGCATGATAAGGATAAATAAATCATAAAATCCAAAAAAGATACAGGAGATAGAAGTCTAAGTGTCTAAGATACAAAATTCAGAAATACATCTCAAAACTCAATACAGTAATCCACAAGTAAATACAACTCTAGACAAATGAAATAACTATCTAAACAACCTCTGAAGTGCCTCCTCTAGGCTAGCAGGCAACCTCCAAGCTATCTGTAAAATTTATCAACAGGTCCAGTCAGGACAGGAGCGAGTACAGTACATCTCAACAGATCATAGCAGGTTAAAAATATAATTATGCAGTAAAGTAGATACAGGTACTGAAAGAAGTGCGGTATGTAAACAGAGAGAGAGCTGATAGAAATATCTACTATAAATAGAGAACTAGCAGTGACTAGTGAGTCAGAGTATAACATGAACATGTAAATGGCCTGGGATGATTCTGATGCTACACTATGGAATGATTTTCATGCTACACTACTGGTGTATTATCCATATGTCCACTTATCTCCCGTACCCCCAATCAATACACAAGGATCCAGCCATATTATGTTATGATTCCATGCAAGGCCCCCGAAGGGTGACACATGGATGTCCCATAAATGGGGATTCTGGGGTTATCCAACAGTGAGTGATTCAAGGAGACTCTGTGATCATGAGGATACATGTCACACGTGATCAATGAACCAAGAAGCATAGTGATACACAATGTAAATGAAACGCACAGAACATGTAATATCCGATGCTCCTAAAGGATAACATCTCAAAAAGGATCCATATATTACCAATCCGTGTGACCAAGGTGACAGTACAAGTAAAGTAATCTACTGCAGGAAATAATTCTAAGCAGGATATGAAATGATCAGAGAATGTACTCGCCGAATATCTGAATGTCCAAGGTAAAGATACTGTCCGAGGAGAGGTGTCTGGCTCCTAATTAGAACAGCACAAGTCACAACATGTCCAGAAGGGTAATAAAGACTACAATGCATTCTACATGAATCTAGGTCAAACTAGGCCAAAGTCAACCCTTGGTCAACTCTGGTCAACTGTACTAGTCAAACTAGGTCAAACTAGGTCATGTCCTAACCCAGCAAGTCTTACTAGGCCTAACCAAGACTATCCTAGCAAGCACACATCAATACAAGGCTATACAAGCTACATACAACCAACTCAATAGCATGCAATTATTCAATACTCAAGTAGGCAAGAATTCACATTAGATATACACTAGGTAATCTATTACTTTAAGCTATACATGTCTACACATATATACCCATGCATATATTGGTATTCAATATTAGGTCTATAATCATGGCATTTCAAATGGCTATATAAACTTATATATTACAATACAATATGCTAACATATATATAATATACATACATAGCTAAGTTAACAATATTCATAAATACTTATTTAAGAGGCTATGTGTGTGTATGTGAACATGGCAAAGGGACAAGTGAGGGTTAAATGGGCATATATAGTGTATACATATCAAAGAGTATCAAAGTAAGTGAACAAAGTGTCAAGTGTGATAGTGTCAACATAGTGTAAGGGGTACATGAGGTAATATAGGATTTATGTTAACATAGAATATTACATCTCATTAACTTGTATATTGCATATATTACATCTATTATTATATTACATTTATGCTTGCATTCTTTCATCATTATTTATTCTCTTGCACTATATGCACCTACATTACATACTATGGAACCTACATATTCATTACAAGACATACTTATACATGCTATATTAGATAAGATACTTACACCTCATACATCATTTATTTAACCATTACTCATGCTTGCATTCTCTATTTAGTTACATAATGTATATACATTAACATGGGTTAAATCAAATAGAAATTATATTACACAAGGGTGCACAAAATGCATATGCCGAATATAATCCTACTAATAATCAATACTGTACCAACTCAGCATGAATTAAAATCTAGGATTAAAGTATGTTATAGATCTAGGTGTTAGCTTTATGAAACTTCAAACGGATCGCATTTTCGTTTCCGAAAACTCCCGGAATCGCGAAAACACATAGAACGCGTTTGTCTTTCGTACAGCTGACACTCAAATAATTCTCCAGAAAGTTACAGAAAGAATTAGGCCTATTAATACATGTTTTTGGAAAGCTAACTTCAATACGCTTCTTTTAAAAAAAATGGAAGATTAAACCGAGCTTTGAGCTAGAAGTTATGAAATTTCTAAGTTAGGACTGAAATTAAAAACATGGATAAAAATCATGACGGATTTGGGTTGTTTGGACAAAAAAAACACATGCATATAACATAATATATCAAGAACACACTCTCTACACTAATATATATATATATATATATATATATATATATATATATATATAATATATAATATATATATATATATATATGAGACACTATAGAACACATCTCCAATACAAAAATTTGAGATTAAACATGTAATAATTCATTCATACATAACAATGACACATAGTGTGTAAAAATTTGGGGTTTTCCCACATGAACACAATCACAATACAAAGGACACTCCTATGACCTCCAAATGGACACAAAATGGACACAAATGGAGATACAACCATGGGGGTCATTTCTATAGGTTAAAATATTTCTATATGCATGTAAAAATGGATTAGAGGAGAGATTAAACCTTCCGGGAGAGAGATGCAAAGGAAAAGCCTTCCGATACGGCACCGACACGTAGAGATTCCAAAAGGACACGGACGAGCTCCGAATCCTCCCAAACTAGGCTAGCACCCTCTAATCATGGAGTAGAAGAGAATGAAGAAGATTTGGTGGAATAAGGGGTTGATTTGGAGATGAAATCAATGGATGTTCATCTCTAAATTAATTTGGGGAAGAACAAGAGAGAGAAAGTTGATGAAGACAAATGAATGAAGGAAAGTCTCATTCCTTATCCCCCACATAGGTGGCTGCCCAAAAAGGGTGAGGTGTCCCCT
This sequence comes from Iris pallida, assembly GCA_029216955.1. NCBI lineage: Eukaryota > Viridiplantae > Streptophyta > Magnoliopsida > Asparagales > Iridaceae > Iris > Iris pallida. The sequence goes on along the minus strand of JANAVB010015521.1, from coordinate 37,664 downwards.
ATTTGAATGTCCAAAATGCTCTCCAGTAATCTATTTGATTTAAATTAGGAATGGTTAAAAGTTGAGGTTAATTTAGTCTAATTTTAAGTCTCTAATTAAACTAAACATATCCATAAATAATTAGTCTAACTACTAACTAAAATTATATCATGTGCCTAAAATTAATATCATGGGGGCATGCCTAACTAGTGTGTGGGTCCCACTAGAGTCAAACTACCCTCCCCGCCGGGTCCCCGTTTCAAGTCGGATTGAGTTGAAATTCGAACCCGACTCAAATAACCCCAAAACACAATATAAATAATAAAATAAATTTCAACCCAAAATAATAAAATAAATTCAACCCCAAAATAATAGCATAAATAATAAAATAAATTTTAAAAATATTCAAAAATATAAAATGACAAAAATATCCCTATTTCTGAAAACTGGGGGTGACAAATCTATCACCTTAAAAAATTTCGTCCTCGAAATTAAAACAAAGCAATCATAGGAAACACATGCAGAAAACAATCTCATTCAAATACTTTTCCAAAAAAATCAGCAATAAAAAAATATCTTTGAGGCACATCAAACATTTGTAAAAAACTGATACGTGTCCGATACGGACACAAAACCGTAAATCCACACCTATCAAAGGTCAAAAATCAACAATCACCAACGCAATAGATATCAAAATAATTCAAAGAGGTAAATGCAAAATATCCTTAGGCCAGAAATGACATTAAAATATCCTAATCACATGGTTAGGCTCTAGGTCAACAGTCTCTAGGGTTTCACTAGCAAACATCAAAACTACAAGTCACGATTTTAAATAGTTTTAAAATAATTTAAAAATTATCAAAATTATATCATGATTTAAATGTCAAATCATAAATGATTAAAATTACAAAATTTCAAAGTTACCCTCATTTTAGAAAACTGTGTGTTACAAGTCTACCCACCTTAGAAAAATTCATCCTCGAAAAAATGCTCATACTCCTTCTAGGTCAAACCCCACAATCAAGGTCCCAGAACTTAAACAAATTATACCATCAAAAAGGACAACGTACAGGATCGTGGCATACGGTGGTAGTGAAAGTCTCATCTACGTATACTAGTCATGCTAACCCAAACGGTCATAGGGTATCAAAACACACAAGCAATCTAGGGTGCTAAACAAGAAAAGATACAGAAATAACAAATCATCAAAACTGTAAGGCAGTCTACCATCCTATATAAAAACTGGTACTTATCAAAAAATAAAATAAAGGTAACTACCAATTATCTAAAAGGGGTACTAATCAAAGAAAAATCAAAATCATAAGTTAAAGAATGAAAGTCAATTTCATGGAAATTCAATCAAAATATAGATATAAGAATATTTAGTCTCGATACGACCTAAGTTGATCAAATTGGGAAAATCAAGATTTGGACAATATGGATGACAGGTTCATCGGAGTCTGAGCATGAGCATACAAGAATGGAGATTCAGGTCACAATTAGATTTAATTCAATTGAGTACAACTCAAAATATTAATACGTTAAGAAAAGATAGTTGAAGTCGATTTGGTCGTGATTAAGGAAACTAGGATTCAATGATATTGGAAAACTCTTTTAGAGAAAAACAAGAAGATTTCATACGAAGTCAGTAAATCATCTATCTCTAATACTATCAGTTTATCATTTGCCAAACCATATTTTTTCACAAGTCCCAATATGAAATCAACCTTCATCTGACTATCATCGAAATTTTATAACCTTCAGTCATCTAAACCTTTACCATGATCACCATAGACAAAAATTTTAACTTCTAAAAGATTTTCCACGAAACATACCCCTCTTATTTAGGAGTCAACACTTATTCATTTAATCAAATTTTCAATTTCCTTCACCTCGTTTTAATTTAGATTCGAAACCCCTAAATCCAGTTTATGAAATCCTTGAACTTGTTTAAATCGAGTCTCGTATTTACTCAGTTCCAATACCACTATGCCCTACCAAATTTATCTCGTTTTATAAATCAACCTTCATATTTCTTCAATGTTCACCTTCAATTATTATCCTTTTGAATTCTACACATTTTTTTCAATCATCCAAAAATAATTTCTATAACTTAAAATCCTTGTGTTCTCTCTGTCTCTAGTCATTTCTTACAATACCTTATTCAATTTCGTATAATTATTGCATATAGTTAAAATCTCTTCCCTATTACTAAATCCCTAAATTTAACATCATAGCCTTAAGGTGTAACGTCTCAAGAATTAATAACCAAAATTTATTCAAGTTCACAAAACTAAATTGACCCCGATTATCATTATAAGTTTTTTTTGAACTTCATCCTTGAATTACTCATAACCAAATTTTCTGCTATTGTTTCTAAATTGATAACATTTATCACTCAATTCCATTCTAAACCTTTACCACATCTCTATCTCAATTTTTTTTCACATTTGACATCCAACATTTTGATTCCTACAAAATTATCATATGATAACCAATCACGTCATTTTCGAACTAGATGATTTACGTCACTTCCTCAACATTTCTCAGGTATAATGATATAAAGATTCAAGGGTTTAAACTCTACCCGACAAATTAGATACGAGAAAGGGAATTGATGTAATCATGATAGTTATATAAGACAAGAATGATGGGAAAAAATATTGGCAGAAAAAGAATGATAATAGAATTTGTTCTGCTTATCTATTTAAAAGAGGAACCCATTTTGAAATCAGAGCTATAATATCAAATCTAAGATAAGGTCTAGCAAAATCATCAATTCATTGTATTACGAAAAACTCATAGCAAGAAGTTTCACAAGGTTATAAAAATAGCTAAAGGTACTCCTAAGTTAAATAATGAGAAGCAAAACAAAACAAAACAAAACAATTAAAAAAAAAATTTGAAGGACGGAACAAAGTAGAGAAAACATGTTCAAAATTTTTAAGGTACAATCTGATAATCATATGCGTCTATCCAAAATCATGGTACTCTAAATCCTCGTCATACTAGTAAGCAAGGCTACGATAATCACAGAGTCCTCAACTTATGCACATACCTCTAGAATCGTGGTATTTAACATTTTTTGCGGTGCCGCTAGCTTGGCTGCGAAAACCTTAAATTTCCACACCCGAGAAATATATCCAGAGTCAGACTATATGTCCTCAGCATGGGCTAATGTGACTATAGAAGACTAGATTTCCAAACTTAGATGACCTAGCCCATATAATTTCATCTTGCCAAAAATTAAATTAAATCAACAATGAATACCCAAAAATCAAATCAAGTTTATCAACGAACATCAAAATTCAAAAACGAACAAAAATCAATCAAAATATAAACTCTGATGCAACAACTATCATCAAGATTCAAAATTCAACAATCATCCATCAAAATCGATAAATACAAATCCAAATTCAACCATAATCCATCAAAATCAAATTCAACAGCAGAAAGTAAAGATGAATCAAATCAAGGGAAAAAGAGTTTTCAAATCGAAGTTAAAATAAGATTCTCAAGGGTCGTCCCAGGAATCTCTCAAGGGTTCCTAATTGTGATTGAGTACCTTTAAAAATATATCCTATTCCTAGTGCAGGCTGTAGTGGTACTCTAGTTCGAATACCACTAACAAACTCGACCTGCATGGGCCACCACTAAAAACGTGTCACGACCCGCACCCACTGTTTGGGTACGAGACGTAACAACGCCCAGCCTACGCCGCAGTGTCAACTGTAGAACGCTGTCCTAGGTCACAACATCTAACAATATAATGCCAAGCAGTTACACTCCCCGAATGGGGGTGACATAGCAGATACAGTCTCAATCAAATATAAGGTAGAGCATGATAAGGATAAATAAATCAAAAATACAAAAGAGATATGGGAGATAGAAGTCTAAGTGTCTAAGATACAAAATCCAAAAATACATCTCAAAACTCAATACAGTAATCCACAAAGTAAATACAACTCTAGACAAATGAAATAACTATCTAAACAACCTCTAAAGTGTCTCCTCTAGGCCAGCAGGCAACCTCCAAGCTATCTGTAAAATTTATCAACAGGTCCAGTCAGGACAGGAGCGAGTACAGTACATCTCAACAGATCATAGCAGGTTAGAAAATATAATCATGCAGTAAAGTAAGATACAGGTACTGAAAGAAGTGCAGTATGTAAACAGAGAGAGAGCTGTAATAGAAATATCTACTATAAATAGAGAACTAGCAGTGATTAGTGAGTCAGAGTACAACATGAACATGTAAATGGCCTGGGATGATTCTGATGTTACACTATGGAATGATTCTGATGCTACACTACTGGTGTATTATCCACATGTCCACTTATACTCTTCCGTACCCCCAATCAATACACAAGGATCCAGCCAGGTTATGTTATGATTCCATGCAAGGCCCCCGAAGGGTGATACATGGATGTCCCATAAATGAAGATTCTGGGGGTTATCCAACAGTGAGTGATTCAAGGAGACTCTGTGATCATGAGGGTACATATCACAAGTGATCAATGAACCAAGAAGCATAGTGATACACAATGTAAGTGAAATGCACAGAACATGTAATATCCGATGCTCCAAAAGGATAACATCTCAAGAAAGGATCCATATAGTACCAATCCGTGTGACCAACGTGACAGTACAAGTAAAGTAATCTACTGCAGGAAATAATTCTAAACATGATATGAAATGATCAGAGAATGTACTCGCCTGATATCTGAATGTCCAAGGTAAAGATACTGTCCGAGGAGAGGTGTCTGGCTCCTAATTAGAACAGCAGAAGTCACAACATGTCCAGAAGGGTAATATAAAGTACTATAATGCATTCTACATGAATCTAGGTCGAACTAGGCCAAAGTCAACCTTTGGTTAACTTTGGTCAACTGCACTAGTCAAACTAGGTCAAACTAGGTCATGTCCTAACCTAGCAAGTCTTACTAGGCCTAACCAAGACTACTAGCAAGCACACATCATACAAGGCTATACAAGCCAACATACACCCAACTCTATATAGCATGCAATTATTCAATACTCAATTAGGCAAGAATTCACATTAGATGTACACTAGGTAATCTATTACTTTAAGGGGTAAAGTGCAAAAACCCTTGCTAAATTTCTACCTTTTTACTAAAAGACCTTTTAGAATTTTTTTTGCAGTTTACCCCTCCTTAGATTATATATCCGCTCGGTTAGGTCCCTCCCGCCATATTTTAAAAAATTTATACCTAAAATACCCCTCCCCCCTCTAACCTCTCCCCCCCCTCCGACGGTGCTGGCGCCGGCGAGCCCCCAGCCCCCTCCCCCGACTCACCCCCCCTCCTCCTCCCTCGCCGGCGAACAGCCCCCCCGACCCACCCCCCTCCTCCTCCCTCGCCGGCGAACAGCCCCCCCCGACCCACCCCCCCTCCTCCTCCCTCGCCGGCGAACAACCCCCCCCCGACCCACCCCTTCCTCCTCCATCGCCGGCGAACAGCCCCCCCCCCCGACCCACCCCCCTCCTCCTCCTCGCCGGCGAACACAGCCGAAGAAGGAGGGGAGGGCAGGGGTAAAATCGTCATTTGGGGGCAAAATGAGCTTAATTCATACTTTTGGCAATTTTAAGAGCATGGGGTCTTTTAGTGCAAAAAACACAAATTTAACGAGAGGTTTTTGCACTTACCCTTACTTTAAGCAATACATGTCTACACATATATACACATGCATATATTGGTATTCAACATTAGGTCTATAATCATGACATTTCAAATGGCTATATAAACTTATATATTACAATACAATATGCTAACATATATTAATACATACATAGCTAAGTTAACTATATTCATAAATAGTTATTTAAGAGGCTATGTGTGTGTATGTAAACATGGCAAAGGGACAAGTGAGGGTTAAATGGGCATACATAGTGTATACATATCAAAGAGTATCAAAGAGTAAGTGAACAAAGTGTCAAGTGTGATAGTGTCAACATAGTGTAAGGGGTACATGAGGTAATATAGGATTTGTGTTAACATAGAACATTACATCTCATTAACTTGTATATTGCATACATTACATCTATTATTACATTACATTTATGCTTGCATTCATTCATCATTCATTTATTCTCTTGCACTACTATATGTACCATACATTACTTACTATGGAACCTACATATTCATTACAAGCCATACTTATACATGCTTACATTAGATAGGATACTTACACCTCATACATTATTTATTTAACCATTTACTCATGCTTGCATTCTCTATTTAGTTACATAATGTATATACATTAACATGGGTTAAAATTAAATAGAATATTATATTACACACAAGGGTGCACAAAATGCATATGCCGAATAGTAACTCCTACTAATAATCAATACTGTACCAACTCAGCATGAATTAAAATTTAGGATTAAAGTATGTTATAGATCTAGGTATTAGCTTCCCGAAACTTCAAACGGATCGCGTTTTCGTTTCCGGAAACTCCCGAAATCGCGAAAACATCGAGAACGCGTTTGTCTTTTGTACAGCTGACACTCAAATAATTCTCCAGAAAGTTACAGAATGAATTAGGCCTATTAACACATGTTTTTGGAAAGCTAACTTCAATACGCTTCTTTAAAAAAATGGGAGATTAAACCGAGTTTTGAGCTAGATTATGACATTTCTAAGTTAGGACTGAAATTAAAAACGTGGATAAAAATTATGACGAATTTGGGTTGTTTGGACAAAAAAAACACATGCATATAACATAATATATCAAGAACTCACTCTCTACACTAAATATATATATATATATATATATATATATATATATATATATATATATCTAATATATATATATGAGACACTATAGAACACATCTCCAATACAAAAATATGAGATTAAACATGTAATAATTCATTCATACATAACCACAACACAGTGTGTGTCCAAATTTAGGGTTTTCCCACATGAACACAAACACAATACAAAGGACACTCCTATGACCTCCAAATGGACACGAAATGGAGATACAACCATGGGGGTCATTCCTATGGGTTCAAAATATTTCTATATGCATGTAGGGATGGATTAGAGGAGAGATTAAACCTTCCGGAAGAGAGATTCAAAGGAAAAGTCTTCCGATACGGCACCGACACGTAGAGATTCCAAAAGGACACGAACGAGCTCTGAATCCTCCCAAACTAGGCTAGCACCCTCTAACCATGGAGTAGAAGAGAAATGAAGAAGATTTGGTGGAAGAAGGGGTTGATTTGGAGATGAAATCAATGGAGGTTCATCTCTAAATTAATTTGGGGAAGAACAAGAGAGAGAAAGTGGATGAAGACAAATGAATGAAGGAAAGACTCATTCCTTATCCCCCCATAAGTGGCTGCCCAAAAAGGGTGAGGTGGCCCCTATTTGAATGTCCAAAATGCCCTCCACTAATCTATTTGATTTAAATTAGGAATGGGTTAAAAGTTGAGGTCAATTTAGTCTAGTTTTAAGTCTCTAATTAAACTAAACCTATCCATAAATAATTAGTCTAACTACTAACTAAAATTAATATCATGTGGAATAAAATTAATATCATGTGGGCCATGTCTAACTAGTGTATGGGTCCCACTAGAGTCAAACTACCCCCCCCCCCCCGGGTCCCCGTTTCAAGTCGGATTGAGTTGAAATTCGAACCCGACTCAAATAACCCCAAAACAATATCATAAATAATAAAATAAATTTCAACCCCAAAATAATATCATAAATAAATAAATTTTAAAAATATTCAAAAATGTAAAATGATAAAAATACCCCTGTTTCTGAAAACTGGGGGTGACAACTAGGCAGTGCACAAGAGAGGAAGAAACTGCAGGCAGAAAATTCCTGCATCAGTTCGGATAAACAAATCAATGTAGACGTGTGTTTGCTCTTAAGAAATACCATGGTGTGAATGTTTGTATCATGGAGTTTAGGTGAGTTGCAGTAATTGGTATGATGACAAAGTATTTGTGTAATACTATGTTGCTCCCACAGTTACTTTAATTAGTAAACATAAAAATAAATTACAATGCAAAATATATTGCTCTACAATCTAATAGATAAATAAAAAGTGGTAAATTTCATTAATATTGAAAAAAATCACTACAATAACTCATTAAAAAAATACCTGTAGTAATTAAAGTACAAGAATAAATGGCATAGTCCTCTTGTTGCATAAGTTTCGCCTCTAATTCCAAGATCTTAAGCAGGAACATATTATTGCAACAAATTTTCCAAATTAGGTTGGTCTTCAAAAGTAGACTGAACAATTGGTATCTCTAAGTCATCTACTTGACAAGTCAATCTCTTTGGTGAATGTATCACCACCCACCAACTAAGATTTCTAAGATCTTTTGAGTAAAATACTTGAATTGCCTCAGAAGTGAGAATGGCAGGCTCATCTAACTCACTACTGGAACTCTTAAACCTATCAAAATTTACCATCACCAGGTTTGAGTCTGGGCAATGCTTACAACCATTGATCTTGTCCTCCACCCTCACCAAGTCGCAATAAAACACTACCCTTAAATATTGTATAGTCAAGCTCAATTATTTGTTTGATAACCCCATACCACATTGTCCAAGCGTCTTTTAAGTTTTTATCATTTTTCTTGCTCTAAATGTAGTCCATGCTCTCAAACAAACACCACTATCTTGTGTGACTACAATATCATCATGAGATCTAGTAAAGAATATATAGCCGTTAGCTCGGTACTTTCTGTATGTTTTAACTATGTGATTTGGCCCTTGAACTAATCGCCACAACATAGCCTTTGTCTCTGTCTCCCCAACAATAATCAGTTGTATGCAATGACAATTAATAAATAGTTAAAATAAGAAAGTGAACCTAGCTAATACAAAAAGTAATAAATTAAAAAAAACACCTTTTCATATTACCAAGGGATGAAAGAAGTCTGAATTTCTATTTCTGTCAATTGAACCCCCTTTCCTTTTCCATGTAAGGTAGATCGGATTGACACTTTATATTCACTGCAATTTGGTCATAATAATTAACAAGTTTATTATGATAAAAAACTATATACGGACATCGATGATACATAAAAGAAGACAACGTACTTATAATATTCATCGAGTCCATCAACATTGAGGCGAAAGAGGACCCATCGACGTATTTGTTGAAATTTGTTGAGGTTCAAGCATCACAGATTTATCGTCGAGCAAAGGTCCTTCATCAGAAAAATCTCCATTATCATCTAGAAAGGCTTCATGTGTATATTTGTGATTTCCCTCTTGTGGATTTGGCATATACTCCACTGCATATCTAACGGACTCGCGAACAAGATAGGATTCCACAATGGATCCTTCAACATACCGGTTATTGCTCGGTATATCTTTAAACTCCTTCATATATCTTTTCGTAAACAATACATATGGAAAATAATGGATTAGATGTTGCAACAATTAAAAAATATAAAATGAATTAAGATAAAAAAATAAATTACTTACTGTTCAAAGGGATACATCCATCGAGGTGCAGCAGGTCCACACATTAATGCTTCATCAGCTAAATGGACAGTAAGGTAAATACTGATATCAAAAAATGCAGGTGGAAAATGTTTCTCTACACATAATGCCTCTGCCACCATGTATTTGGCTCGTTGGATATCCTTTCTAAGTAGGATTTTTTAGCATAATAAGTTGAAGAACAAGCTTATCTGCTGAATAGCTCTTCGTAAATCTGGATGTTTCGGAAATGTATGTTGAAGGAATACTGGTAATAAGTACTCTAATATAACATGATAATCATGGGACTTCATAGTGTGCAAGCTTGGGGGATTGAGAGTAACAATATTGCTCAAGTTAGACGAAAAGCTAGAAGGGAGCTTTAAGTCTTTCAATATTTTACAAAATACTCCCTTCTCTTCTTTATCCAAGACAAATAATGCGGTTGGTTTTATCTGTTTTTCAGTCTTTTCATCTAGAGCCATCCATTGGTTTTTGTGCAAGCCTAACCGCTCCATATCCAACCTTGCATTTGTGGTATCCTTTGTCGTCATCTTGTTATCTAAAATTGTATTAATTAAATGCTCGGCCACATTCTTCTCAATATGCATCACATCCAAGACATGACGAACTTGATGAGAACTCCAGTATTCCAAGTCAAAAAATATTTACCTCTTATACCATGCCTCTTTAGCTTCAACTATATCATCAGTCTTCCGCTTTCGACTTGGAGCTTTCGGAATTTTTCCTGGTATATACTTAATATTACTCAACTTTTCTACAAGTGCATTTCCATTTAAACGAGGAGGAGGAAGTGTATATTCTGAGGAGCTAAGCCCCAAATCCACCACTTCTAAAGGGATGATTCATGCTAAGGAACATGCGGTAGTTTGTGTAAACTTGTTTATTACTACATTCAAGATGGATGGATGGATGGAGTGTTGTCTCCACAAACAGGACAAGCTTTGTATACATGTGTTACGCACCCAGATAAATTCCCGTATGCTGGAAAATTATGAATACCCCATATCAACATAACTTTCAAAGTAAAATGTTGACCTTTGTAACTTTCATAAGCTGGGACTTCCTTCCCACAGTTTGCTTCATCTCCTCCACTAGTGGTTGAAGGAAAACATCAATTTCTTGACCATGTGCCTTTGGCCCAGGTATCAACAATGACAACAGCCGAAACTCACGTTTCATACAGAATGAAGGTGGAAGATTGTAAGGCACCACCATGACAGGCCAACACACTAACTAGAGGATTGGATACCACGTGGATTAAAACCATCAGTTGCAATTTCAAGCCAAACATTATGCTCTTCTTCAGAAAAATTTGGCCACTTATTTCGAAACATTTTCCATTGAGGCGAATCAGATGGATGTCGTAAATAATCCCATGAAGAGGTCGCTCAGTGGTGCCAAGTCATTTCACGTGCTATCCATGGTATAGTATACAGTTAACAAGTCTTGGAATCAAAGGAAATGTCTCAATATTTTCTTAGGTTCTTTACGAAGGCTTCCTCCCTTTCGCTTGGTCACTGTATATCTCGGTTCTCCGCATTGAGGACATTCCTCTTTATCTTCATTATTTTCTAATATAAAACACAATTATTGACACATGCATGAATGAATGGCTTTCATACCCAAGTCCTTCATCTTACCCTTTATAACTGGATACTTTTCTGGCAATGTATTTCCACTAGGGAGCCACCTTTTCAACATTAATAAAAGTGTCGTCACACTATTTCCCGACCAACCAAACTGCTTCTTTAATTTGTGCAGCTCCACGATTGCAGAAAGAGTTGTCTCAGAACCTTCACGTGATGGGTACATCTTCTCATTGATAATCTCTTATATTCATTGTACTTCTTATTAACGACGTAAGGTTCTTCTTTGAACTCCTGCACCACCATCGTCCTCATTATTTAAATGAGGCGCTTCATTAACACCATATAAATCGATAAAGTCTCCATTTATACTCCTCCCTCATCCTCCATATTTTGTCATCTATGGTTTCCTCTTCAACTTGTTGCAATGGTGGATCTTGACAAATATTAGGAGATGGTTGTTCACCATGTAAAGCCCATAAAGTATATGACTTTTTAATGCCATTCCTGACTAAATGGCTTTCAACAATTTTTTCTTGAAATCTTAATTTTTTGACACTTAACACACGGGCAAGGTAATGTTGTCAACCCACAGCACGGTTTTTAATGGCAAATTCAAAAAATCTTTAATTCCCTTGTATATGCAGGGCTCAATCTATCATTTTCATTCATCCACTCTTTGTTAATTGGTTCCGACATACTGCACCATAAAAAAAACCTAAAAAAATTAGAATACAAGATTTACTGAGATAAATGTTAAGCATGAGTTAAAACTTTTAAGGAGAATAATTAAAATATAACCCGCAAGCCTAGAAAGATGATCTACGCTCGAGTTTCAACTTTTAAGGAGAAATAGGCTGCACTTGCCGAAGTACTATGTTGTATTCTTTAAGCCATACAACCAGATTGGTTGATGGGATAAAAACAAATATATTAAGTAACATATAATAAATTGAGCAAGACAAAGCTTAACAGGTATTCTAACTATTCTTGCACAGCCAAACTAAAACTTTGATTCCGCAATTAAATCCTTACTCTAGTGAAAGAATAAGTCAAACTCCAGATAATTAGACATTATAAATAAGTCAATATGTAGCCATAGATCCTGTACATATTGGATGGAATATTGAAGTTTCAGAAGTACTGTACTGGTGGAGCAAAATGCTCTGTATGACCTATTATACATAGCAGAAGGTGAATGAAAATAATCACTAATTACAATAACTTCTCCTTCCAGAGAGAAATTGTCAAATTTTATATGGTCATATTGAGGCTGCCCCTTTTTATATGCATCATGTTCTTTGATGACTGTTGGCCATTCCATGGTCACACCCGATTTCGATAATCAACATACACTTAAGTCAATACACAAAATATAGAAAATGCTGCTAATCATTTCAGGATACGAAATCAAATTCAACGGACGTTGTACTGCATCAACGAAGCGTCAACATCATCAAATCTTCAGAAGACTCATTTTTCATTTTATTCTGTTTTTATTTTATTGAGTTTATGATTTATTTTGTAAAATCAGTTTTGGTAATACTGGCTTAGGGTTAAATCTGTCCACAGTCTAAAAGCCTACCTATTTACCACTTATATTCTTTTTACAAAATATTCCAAAAACATATTTTGAAAATAGTTTTTATAAATGATTTTCAAATAACCAAAAACATATTTGAAAACAGTTTTATAAATGATTTTCAAATATCTCCTGATAGAACTCCTAACCGAGTTCGGCCCGAGTTTGGACCGAACTCTGTCCGAGTTCGGTCAAAAAGTATTCAAACTTCTGTTGCCTCCAAATCAGCGAGCAACGTCTCTTTGCGAGATATTTACATCCGAACTCTGCCCGAACTCTGTCCGAGTTCGGTTCCAGAAAATACCTATAAATAGAGAAGAACTTTTTATTTCAAATCATTCATTCACTCTTCATCTTCTCTTCTCTACTATTCTAGTGTTTTCAAACGATCCAAGATTTTCAAATCATACCTATACATCTCTTAGCCAAAAGCTAGTACTATTAGAGTTGATTTAGAGTCTTTTGGTATTTCAAGAGTTGTAAAGAGGTCGTTCCAAGTTAAACAACTTTTCTTGTTGTGGAGCTGGTCGTGCGCTCGTCATCAAGCACGGTGTTGTGGAGCTGGTCGTGCGCTCGTCACCAAGCACGGTGTTGTAAGAGACTGCAAGCTCTCAGTTAAAGCTTGTGCCATAGTGGATTAACATCGAGCAAGAGTACTCGAGACTGTATTAGTCCTCTCAGAGGGATACCAGTATATATCGTTGTGTCGCTGAGTTTGAATTCTCAACCTCTTGCTGCATTATATTTACTGTCTCTTATCTCACTGCCATAGTTTAATTTTTAATTGGTGATTATTTTTCGCTGCACACACACTCTATTCACCCCCTCTAGAGGTGCTCAACGGTCCTACAATTGGTATCAGAGCAGGTTATATTCTAATATAACATACTTTAGAGAGTAAATATATGGCAGCCGTGAAATCAATATTCAACGGTGAAGGGCAATCCACAAATAGGCCTCCCCTATTTGATGGAACAAATTATACCTACTGGAAAACACGAATGACTTTCTTTCTAAAGTCTTTTGACTTTGATCTTTGGTCTATAGTCATTGATGGTTATAAGAAACCAGCACCAACAGTGGTTGAAGGCCAGCTGGTAGAAAAGACTCATGATAAGTACACTGAAGCTGAAAAGGCTAAAGCTAGCCTAGATGCTCGTACAATCAATGCACTATTATGTGCAATTTACAAAACGGAGTTCAACAGAGTTTCAACATATAAGACATCTCACAAAATTTGAAAACTTCTTGAGGTAACTCATGAAGGGACTTCCCAAGTGAAGGAATCCAAAATTAGTAGACTGACACAGGAGTATGAATCTTTTAAGATGAAACCCGGTGAGTCAATTACACAGATGTTTACTCGTTTTCTTGATATAACTAATCCTTTGCAATCTCTTGGTAAGGATTACAGCAATCACGAGAAGATCAGAAAAGTGCTGCGGGCTCTAACAAAGAACTGGAATCCAAAAGCCACAGCAATTATTGAAGGAAACGATCTCACCACTACGACCTTGGAAACATTGATGGGCAAACTCATGACCCATGAACTCAACTTACAAGATTTTGAAGAAGCAACACCAAAGGAAAAATCTATTGCCTTCAAAGCTCAAGCAAGAAAATCAACATACAATGATTCCGATGAAGAATCATCAAATGGTGATGAACGAGCCCTACTTGTGAAGAACTTCAAGAAATATCTAAAGTTTACAAGTAGAAAGAAGAAAGATATCCAAGAAAGCAATGAAGATGAAACTATATGCTTTGGATGCAAGAAGTCAGGGCACATAAAGAAGGACTGTCCAACCACCAAGAAAAGAAGTCCATATGACAAATCAAGATCAAGCAAAAAGCAACATCTGGTCGAAAGTATGCCAACACAAGTATCTGGCATGAAAGCGATGCCAGTGATCCAGAAGAAGAAGACAGACCCTGCGGCAATGCAAATGTCTGTCTCATGGCATTTGATAAGGTATCTTCTAACCTTTTATTTGATGATTTTACTTTCGATGAATTAAAGAATGCCTTTAGCGAATTACTTGAAGATCACAAAACTGTGCTTGACAAGTATAAGCAATCTCGAAAATAGATTAAGACATGCACAACCGAGATAGTTAGACTGTCCAATCTTATTGAAGATATTAAAGAGACATCTACTACCGGTAATACGGAAGAGATAGCCAAACTCAAGGTAGACTATCACGTGGCTATCCTCAACGTTAAAAAGAAAGAAAGAGACTATGTCAAAGTATAAAAGATTTATGACATAGAGAAAAAGATGCACTTAGTTACTGAACAAAGACTCTTAGATAGACTGCTAGATACGAAGAGCCTATTGCGGTTTCTAAAAAGTTAGAAATCAAGTTAGGCAAACAGGCAATGTCTGTGACACAACCTAAGACTAGTCCTAATGCTAAGCATACACCTAAGAGGACTAAACACAAGAAAGCACAGAAGAAACACGAATATCATCATGCTTTCACTTATAGGTTCTCCAAACAAAATAAGCATACAAATACAGTTTCTACCACATCTGGTTCCAAACTGACTTGAACGTATTGTGGTACGCACGGGCACATATCACAGTATTGTCTTGCAAGAAAGCTTGTTGACAATCACACTTTAATCTGGAGACCTAAACCTAATCTGAGTGGACCCTTCAAAAAATGGGTACCAAAGGATTTATCTACTTGTCTTGTAGGTGGACCCTCAACCCTCTCATGCTAGAAGCAAATGGATCCTCGATAGCGGATGTTCGCGACATATGACTGGTGATTCATCTTTATTCTCTACGCTATCGATGAAGAAAGAAGGATACGTCTCCTTCAGAAATAACTTGAGAGGTAATATAATTGGTAATGGTACTGTAGGTATTTCTCTCTATCCAGTAATAAAGGATGTTGTCTAGTAACTGAATTAAAACATAACCTATTGAGCATAAGTCATTTGCAGATAATGGTTATGGTATCAATTTTATGAAAGATAAATGTATCATATATGATGTCATCTGGTGATCCCATATATAAAAGGATTAGAGAAGACAACATTTATGTTTTCTTTTTGGAGAATACCAATAATGCAGGAAGGTGCCTAGTAGCCAATCAAGATGAAAGCTGGCTATGGCACATGAGACTAGGACATGCAAACATGGATACTATCTCACGACTAAATACAAAAAAGTTGGTAAGAGGACTCCTGAAATTCCATTCAAGAGAGATATGGTATGTGCTGACTGCGAAAAGAACAAAGCACATAGGTCTACTTTTAAATCCATCAACGCTGTAAGTACTTCGAGACCTTTGCAGTTAATTCACATGGATTTATTTGGTCCTAGTAGAGTCGCTAGTCTTGGCGGTAAGCTCTACGCTTTTGTTATTGTTGATGATTTCTCTCGCTTTACTTGGGTTTATTTCTTATCAAACAAAAGTGATACAATTTTTGAATTTCAGATATTTTGCTAAAAGATACAAAACGAAAGGCTTCATGATTACTCGTATCCGAAGTGATCATGGTGGCGAATTCGAAAATTCTGATTTCAAAAAGTTTTGTGATGATAGTGGATATTACCACGAATTTTCTTGTCATAGAACTCCCCAACAGAATGGTGTTGTGGAGCGAAAGAATCGTACTCTAAGCGAAATGGCTAGAGTCATGCTGAATCAGTATAATCTTCCTAAATATTTTTGGACAGAAGCTGTTAGTACAGCATGTCATGTTTTGAATAGGGTGTTAATTCGACCAATCTCGAAGAAAATACCATATGAGCTTTGGTTTGGAAGAGTTCCAAACATTTCTTATTTTAAAGTTTTGGTTGTCACTGTTTTATCCTGAACACCAAGAATAACTTGGGAAAGTTCGACTCCAAAGCAGATGACAGAATATTTCTCGGATATGCTGCTAAGAGTAAGGGATATAGAATTTTCAATAAAAGATCTATGATTGTTGAAGAGACTATTAATGTTACCTTTGATGAGTTAAATAGTCACAGATCTAGCGACAATGATGATGAAGATACACATGCAAAGACTGAGAAGAGTTCTGTGAAAGATCTGACCCAAGAGGCAAGAACTGAGAAAAGTTCCCAAGATGCAGAAAATGAGAAGAGCCTTGTGAAAGATATGACCCAAAAGTTTGAATCATTAAGATTCAAGCAAGATATCATCATCCAAAAACTCTCATTATAGGTGATCTATCCAAAGGTGTAAGTACACGTTCATCTCTTAAAGATTCTGAATTAGCAGCAAATGTAGCATTCATTTCTCAAATAGAACCTAAGAATGTAGATGATGCTTTTACTGATGAGTTTTAGATTTCTGCCATGCAAAAGGAACTTAATCAATTTGAGAGAAACCAAGTTTGGGAACTTGTTCCTAAACCAATTGGTCCATCTATAATTGGTACCAAATGGGTGTTCCAAAATAAACTCAGTGAAGATGGACAAGTTCTACGCAACAAAGCACGTCTAGTGGCACAAGGTTATAATCAAGAAGAAGGAATTGATTATGATGAGACCTATGCTCCTGTTGCTAGACTAGAAGCCATCCGCATGTTTTGTGCATTTGCATGCTTTAATAATTTTAAACTTTTTCAAATGGACGTGAAAAGCGCATTTTTAAGTGGATTTTTAAAAGAGGAAGTTTTTGTGAAAAACCCCTGGTTTTAAAGATTTTTAAAAACCTGATCACGTCTTCAAGCTTAAGAAAGCTCTTTATGGACTCAAATAAGCACCTCGTGCTTGGTATGAACGTCTAAGCGCCTTCTTACTTGATAATGAATTTTTAAAAGGAAAGATTGATACTATTTTATTTATAAAATTCTTGAATGATGATATCCTTCTTGTGCAAATTTATGTAGATGACATTATATTCGGTTCTACTAATGAATAACTCTGTCAAGGTTTTGCTAAGTGTATGTATAGTGAATTTGAGATGAGTATGATGGGAGAGCTAAACTTCTTCCTCGGACTTCAAATCAAACAGCACTCGAACGGAACATTCATCAACCAAGCTAAGTACACGAAGGACATACTGAAAAAGTACGACTTCGAGAATGTAAAGCCAATCGGGACGCCTATGGCTACAGCTACAAAGCTTGATGCTGATGAAAGTGGCAAACCTATCGATCAGCATAAGTATCGAGGTATGATTGGTAGTTTATTATATTTAACTGCTAGTCGCCCTGATATTATGTTTAGTGTTTGCATTTGTGCACGTTATCAAGCAAACCCAAAGAAATCACATCTTAGTACCGTTAAGCGTATCTTCCGATACCTTAAAGGAACTTCTACAGTCGGCTTATGGTATCCTAAAACCAAATCCTTTGACCTGATAGGTTATTCGGATGTGGATTTTGCGGGATGCAAAGTGGACCGTAAAAGTAGCAACAGCACATGTCATTTCCTAGGAAAGGCCTTAGTCTCTTGGTTTAGCAAGAAACAAAATTCAGTAGCATTATCAACAACTGAGGCTGAGTATATCGCCGCAGGACGTTGTTGTGCTCAGATTTTGTGGATGAAGCAAACCTTAGAGGACTACAATCTGCACTACACTAATGTTCCTATTTATTGTGACAACACTAGTGCTATTAATTTGACTAAGAACCCTATCTGTCATTCACGCACAAAGCACATAGAAATAAGACATCATTTTCTTCATGATCATCAACAACACGGGAATATCTGCCTAGAATTTATTGACACAGATCATCAACTAGCAGACATATTCACAAAACCATTGGCTGAAGACCGTTTTAACATTTTGAGGCGTGAGCTCGGCATACTTGAATTCTCAGACTCATAATGTAATATGATAATTAAAATTAAATTTATGACTTGCAACTTTAAAATTTATTTAACGAAAATTGTTTTTGGGTACAAACCTAAAAAGGGTATGTCTGTCACCACGGCTACGGTCGAAGCGAAGCGGTATTTAAGAGTTTTCCGGTGAACCTCCGTTAGCTGGGACAACCCCTACAGTTTCCAAAAATAAAATTCGTTATTAAATAATATAGTCAAAAGTCATTAATTTAACTTTTAACATATCAGAATGCATTGACTGTCTCGGGAATACAAGTGACCGAACTCGGCCCGAACTCTGGCCGAGTTCGGACCAAGTTCGGTCGGCGCTGCATTAATTTCCAGAACCGAACAGCCGGCCCTAGAGTCTATAAATTCCACTTCTTCTTCCATTATTTCCACACAACATCTCGTGGAAACTACTCCTCCCCTTCTAAAAGTTCTTTCTCCTCCATCCTAGCAAGTTTTCGAAGAGATCTGGTGGGCGTTCAAATCTTGTTCTTCCTTCTTTTTCTTAAAAAGGTATTCCTTTCTATTTCTCCATGGCTCCCAAACGTCATAGAGGAACTTCTTCCCAAGGTGCCTCCTCCTCTTCTGAATATACTCCTGCTAGTTTATTTAGTCCAGCACGACCTAGAGATGAAGATGAATATGATTCTACTTTGTTTTCGGACAAAAAATTTTGATCTCTGGTTCGATTCTTTTTTCTGGTCGCAAAATTTGCAATGGAGCTTTTGTTAACTTTACTACTTTTTTTAGTATGCTCCAACTTTTGACCAATTAGGGTACCGAGATTTCTTCGAGGTACAAGAAAATATTTTTGACAACGCTGTCTGAATGTTTTTCTGCAACTTACAAGTAAAACCTAACGGCAATTTCTATTCTTGGGTTGCTGGACAAGAGTTAGAATTTAGCGCTACCGATATCAGTAAATTTTTTCATATTCCTGATCTTGGTAATGCTTTGATTGACATTAACCATGTCGAATTTTCTGTGGATGTTACCCTTGCTTCCTTCAGGGAACTTATATGTCATCCAAACCCTGTTCCTCGCAGGATTTATGCCAAACACTTGAACCAAACTTTTTATGAACTCCATCGTATGATTTCTCTGTACTCCTTCCAAAGAAAGGATCCACTGATGAAGTGACCTTTATGAAACTTTCTGCTTTGTATCATATTCATTTTGGCATTCCATTCTCTATCCCCAAGACCATGATGTTCTGGATGCTTAACTGCAGAAATGCAGGAAGGAATCTCGTATATCCAATGCACTTGGCGTCTATCTTTCGCCGTTTTGAGATTGATCTTGAGACTTGTGCATTCTCCTCCACTCCTGTCGAGCTTACCAGATCTCGCTAATTTCCTGCTCCACCTCTGCCTCCTGGAGCTCATCCTGCTCCAGCTGCTGATGCTGAGGTTCCTTCTGCTGATGCTCCTCCTGTTCTGGCCCCTGCTCTAGGATTTGATCCGACGTTTATCAGCGCTTTGATGACTTTGTTGTTGTATCTACGCAACGTCATCAAAGTTATCTAGATTCGGAGTTCCGGCGCATTTCTCAGGCTCAGGTGCTGAGAAATGGGATTGCTGACCTCCACTACAGCCTTGCTCATGATCCAGTCCATCCAGTCACCATCCTACCTCACCCAACCTTCCCGGGTCCTCGATTCACTGATGAGGCTTCCTTTCAGTACTTCGACCTGACTGCAGCCTACTTTCCTCCTGAAGCTCCTGGTGCGGACGACCCCACTATGTGACGTGGATTCAGATATTGGCTAGTGGATATTTGTTAGATGATGATCAGTTTGCTTGATGTAGTTTTATTGTATTTTATGTCTAAACTGTTTAGTTAGACATTTCAGTTGTACTTTGGATTATTAGTGAAACTTTCTAGTATGACTATTTCAGTTTATTATCAGCTTTTTTTTTTCATATTAGTTGTTTCCATATTTGTTTTATGTTGTGATTATGTCTTCTGCTTCACTTTGTCTTTTGTTTTCTATTGTTGGCTTCACACATTACGGGGGAGCCAAGCCATTTTACTATTTGACAAAGGGGGAGAAAAAGAGTACATACCAAAAAGCATATGCAAATCCAAAAACAAAATCAAACCATCACATTTTTTTCAGGTACTTGTATTTTGTTCTATTTTATATAAATATATTTTGGTATAGACTCAAGTTTGTCAATTATCAAAATGGGGAAGATTGTTGGTCCATTCCATGGTTACACCCGATTTCGATAATCAATATACACTTAAGTCAATACACAAAATATAGAAAATGTTGCTAATCATTTCAGGAAAAATGAAATCAAATTCAACGGACGTTGTACTGCATCAACGAAGCGTCAACATCATCAAATCTTCAGAAGACTCATTTTTCATTTTATTCTATATTTTATATTTTATTGAGTTTAGGATTTATTTTGTAAAATCAGTTTTGGTAATACTAGCTTAGGGTTAAATATGTCCACAGTCTAAAAGCCTACCTATTTACCACTCATATTCTTTTTACAGAATATTCCAAAAACATATTTTGAAAATAGTTTTTATAAATGATTTTCAAATAACCAAAAACATATTTTGAAAACAGGTTTTATAAATGATTTTCAAATATCTCCTGACAGAACTCCTAACCGAGTTCGGCCCGAGTTCGGACCGAACTCTGTCCGAGTTCGGACCGAACTCTGACCGAGTTCGGTCAAAAAGTATTCAAACTTCTGTTGCCTCCAAATCAGCGAGCAACGTCTCTTTGCGAGATATTTGCATCCGAACTCTGCCCGAACTCTGTCCGAGTTCGGTTCCAGAAAACACCTATAAATAGAGAAGAACTTTTCATTTCAAATCATTCATTCACTCTTCATCTTCTCTCTCTACTATTCTAGTATTTTCAAACGATCCAAGATTTTTAAATCATACCTACACATCTCTTAGCCAAAAGCCAGTACTATTAGAGTTGATTTAGAGTCTTTTGGTATTTCAAGAGTTGTAAAGAGGTCGTTCCAAGTTCAACAACTTTTCTTGTTGTGGAGCTGGTCGCGCGCTCGTCATCAAGCACGGTGTTGTGGAGCTGGTCGTATGCTCGTCACCAAGCACGGTGTTGTAAGAGACTGCAAGCTCTCAGTTAAAGCTTGTGCCATAGTGGATTAACATCGAGCAAGAGTACTCAAGACTAGATTAGTCCTCTCAGAGGGATACCAGTATATGTCGTTGTGTCGCTGAGTTTGAATTCTCTATCTCTTGCTGCATTATATTTACTGTCTCTTATCTCACTGCCATAGTTTAATTTTTAATTGGTGATTATTTTCCGCTGCACACACACACTCTATTCACCCCCCCTCTAGAGGTGCTCAATGGTCCTACAATGACTGCTTCTCATCACCAAAAATTCTTCTACGCCATCTCTAGAAATTTAGCGAGAGTAGTTCTCATCACAAAAAATTCACCTCAAAGCAAAGCAAAAGAATAGAAGGGTTTCACCCAAAAACCTATAATTTTTTCTCACCCAAATCAAAGCTGATGACTCTTCACAGGTGGTTGCTGGAGTTCCCACGGTTGAAGGTCTCGTCGGATGCAAACTCTTCTCAGGGGGATACGGAGTCGTGCGCCAAAATCGAGCCTCCAAGGTGGTTTCTGCGACTGAAGGACTCGCCGATGCAAACCAATGTTTAAGATTTGGAAATAAGAGAAAGGGAGATGGAGAGATGGAGAGAGAGAGAGAGAGAGAGATGAGCGCAGAGAGAGATGAGCGCAGAGATAGGTGTATATACAGGAGGCCGAGTGAAATTGGAAGATTAGGGTTGAGCGGCTCACAAGTTTAGAGGGAAATTGGCAAACTAGGGCGCCAATGTTTTTGGCTTCTATTTGTCCCTCAGATTTTTACCAACAATTATTTTATTTAAGGGATATATATATATATATATATATATATATATATATTATATATATATATATATATATATATATATATAATAGACTATGGTGAATAGTAACAGACCTAACTAGTTAGTAATTTCAAACGGGCTGTGACTGTTAGAAAATGAAAAAAGGGTCCATAAGAAATTGAACAATTTGGTGTAGTAATTGTACCGGTAAATTTGCATTCTACCGGTGTCGGGTTCTGGCGTCGGTAGAAAGTCTTGGTGACGCTCGACTTTGCCGAAGATGATAGGTTTCTCGTCCGAGTTCCAAGACGGAACTATATAACAGACTCCTTGGTACATGACTACTCGATTTACATGATTAACAGTCGTTATTTGTGTTTGCAACGACTGTAGGGCATTATCTAGATTATACATGGCATTCTAATGGGGAAGACTAGAATAATTGAAAGACACCTTTTTATTGATAAAATATGGGATCTTGTCCCATGGGATTACATCATCGAGGGACGGTATGTCCATATTGGCGGATATGTACTCTCCCAGTTCTTTATCAGTGAACACTAGAGCAGCCTGAGGTGGTTCGGGAGAACCTATCGGGAGCTTTGCCTTTGTCGTCGTTGGTGCCGATAGAGATACGTGGGCCTTCTAAGGAGGTCTGCCTTTAAGCCACACCTTAAGTGGTGCCTCATTTGGTGCTCCGGGGACTGGTGCCTTCCCATATAGTTTTGCTACGAGAGGAGCCGTCGCTTGGGGAGAATTCTCCTTGAGTCATCAAAGGGACTTCAGTGAATGCTCCTCCTAGAGAAGTTGGTGCCCTCCCGCGAAGTTTGACCACTATAGGAGACGGTGTCTGAGGCAGCTTTCCCTTGAGTCACACTTTCAGGAAAGCGTTGATTGCCATTTCTGCCTCCAAGTCTACTTCGGCTTCGGCTTCGACTTCATCATCAACGTCGTTGGCTTCAACTTCGAGATGAATCGACTTGTACAGGTCAGAGTCGGTAAAGAAGGCCTCAATCCCCCAGAAGGGATCGATATCAGCAAACTCTGTTCTGACTATGTCGTTGGTGGATACGTACTTCATACATTGATGGAGAGTAGATAGAACCACCATGTATTTGTGTAGCTACGGCCGTCCCAATAGGATGTTGTAGTTGACGTTCGCATCCACGATATAACAAGTCACCTCAGTCTGGAGATCATCGATATGACACTTCAGTCGAATCTTGTCCAGCGAATCACTCTTTCTAGCGTTAAAGCTACTGATTGTAGTGTGGAACGCTGTCAGACGATGCATTGGGATTCCCAACGTCTGAAGCAGAGTCCGGGGGATGATGCTGAGATAACACCCGGGGTCGATTTGCATTCGATCCACCTTGATGACACCAACTTACCATGTGTAATACAGTGGTCTATTGTGTCGGTTGTCTTGAGTAGCATGTCTTATTGGGTGAATGTGATGTTCGGGATGATCTCTCATACACAATGGCAGTATGGACATGTTGCTGGATCATCCTCAGGCTGCTTGACCTGACTAATGAAAGACTCAGCATCCCTGAGGGCTTCGGAGAGAGCCTCCCGAGTATCTTTAGACAGGTGAAGGAGCACGAACAAGGACAACCGAGCTGGAGTGTAGAAGTTGTGCGGTTTGGTTAACCCCGAAGCATTGCCTCTTCATAGAGGCTTGTCGAAGCGGGCCTCCTTATGCTTCAGTTTGTCAGCTGTTGGAGGTTGGAAAGGACCTTCCCCTTGAGCAGCCGAGATAGTGACGGGAGGTACCATTTTGACAGGGGCTGCCTCAGGCTAAGCATTCTGCGTGAATGCGTTTGTACAGGTAGTGCCTTCTCATAGGAGGAGGTCATCATTCGACAAGACTTGGTCTTCTTGCCTTTAGCTTTGGAGGTAGAATGTACCCCCGGTTGAGTCAGTTCTGGAGCGAGATCTGGGTGAACCCACATGATCTCCCCCGAGATGTAGTGAGTGGAATCAGTCCATTCGTATTGTCACGAGTCGGCGGAAGGTTGACCACCTTTAATGTTGCCTTCGGGATAGGGACAACACCATCTTGAGTTGTAGTAGATGGTAGGGTGTCGAACTTGAGCGACACCATGTTGGCCGAGACTGTCTTCTCCTCGTAATCGACTGAGATGACATTTGCATTGATCATGCGTTGTATGTAGTTCTTGAGGATGTAGCAGTCTTGAGTTGGATGTCCAACGAACCGATGGTACTAACATTACCTCGGGTCGCCCACTCTGCCTACCTCGTCAGGACGCTTTGGATCAGGCAACTTAATCTTGTCGCTCTGTTTCAGTATCTCGAAGAGTTTGTAAGGTGTCCTTGTCATTGAAGGAGTAGACCTGCTTCGGCCTCGATACAGGCGGAGGCTTCTAAGCGGGCCCCTACGTGCTCTTTAAAGCGTTGACAGTCAATGCCTGCTTCCTTTTTTCCTCGTGCCTACTGTTGTTGGTAGCAGGTCGTTTTCCTTTGTCGCTAAAGGCGGGAAAGTTAACCCCAGAAGGCGAGCATTACGTGCCTTCTTCTCAGCAGCTTCGGCCCCGATGATTAATGAACTCCAATCGGGAAGTTGAGTGGAGTCGAGCCAGAGGTTGATTGCAGGAGTCATGTTCATGCAGCAGGAATCGATCAGCGCATGTTCTGGCATACCCGGAGGTAACCTAAAGCATGCTGGTCAAAAATGTTCAATGAAGGCTCGAACGGTTTCTTCCTCTGTCTGGCGCACTTCTATAAACGATGACATGGTCATGTCCTTCCCACTATCATAAAATCAGTCGAGGAAGAGATGTGTCAAGCGAAGGATAATATGGAATTGTCAAGGAGACTGCACTACCAGTCGTAAGCGACTCCCTTTAATGCCCTAACAAACAGGCTTGTGAGTAGGGCATCTTCCTTTGGAAGGACCCGTTTGAGACTGGATGTAGGTTAGATACCGGCGAGGAGAGTCCTTCTCGTCGTATGGCGTTAATGTTTGTGGTTTATACTTAGGAGGGTAAACCACCTTGTTCTACTCGAGGGGGTAAGGTTGCGGAATTCCCATCTTTTGACATTCTTCCTGTCTGTTTTGTGCCTTAAAGCGCTTATGCAGATCTCTGATCATGTCAACCAAATCCTCTGTAGAGCTGGGAGCAGACGAAGGTGGTAAGGCTTGAAGCTGTGTATTTGAAGGAGCAAATGCCCGAGGTACGGCAGGATGATCTGCATATGACGATACCCCTTGAGGGGCTATACTCGACTCGCCATTGGCCCCTGGGTCGGGACTGGTGAAGACAGATGCTGTTGCAAATGGTTGAGATGCCAGAGTGGTCCAAATCTCAAATACCATCTGAGTCAAGGATTACATGGTGGTAGAGAGGATTTTGATGCCCCGCTCTAGGGTGTCCAGGCGCTGCATGTGGCCCGGGACTAGAGCATCTGGTTCCTCTTCATCACCATCCCCTTCCATGTAGGCTGGCATGACATGGACGTAGGTGGATGTATTGGTTGAGGCTTCGCTTTTGACCTCACTCCCATATGGATGTTCTAAGGCCTCGAACTGGCTACCCCTAGCTACGTCTGTCACGACCCGCTCCCGAATAATCGGACACAAGTCAGACATGTCCAGCCTTCGTCGATGGACACGACGAAGTAAGCTAAATACTAAGGAAAACTCTAAGTCACAATGTAATGTAAACATCCACAGCTTCTATATATAATGTTCCTAGAAAAATCACCAATATCCATCATCAATTATACAATATTATCCGCAGACAAATCCGATAAAATAAAATGATGAAATCATAAAAGTACAAAGTACAATATCCAGAAAACAAAATGAAATAAATCCCGCAATATCCAATGATACCATCATGCTCTATGTGGTCTCACGCTCATCTGTAGTGTATCATGTCAGAAAAGGAGCAAAGTACAACCCCGACAAGAATATACAATGTAATCTGTAGTACAGAAAACTAGAGTATGAAAACTGATGAGGAAACTGTGGTACTAAAAATGAAATGTAAACTACAGGAGCTGTCAGCATCTAAAAATAGGAAAAAAATGAATGGCTCTTCCCAATCGAAGAGACAAGAGCTGTCAAAAAATTATAATGAGAGACTCTCAACTCTCCTCACATAATATTTCTTCCCAGCCACATCATGGAGCCACACAACCGAACAGCCCATTCTTTATTCTCTCTCAATCAATCACACTCTCGTCCGCACAGTAAATTAACAGCTACCACATTTAAAAGAGGCACATGGCACTCTCTTTACTCTCTCCGTTAATTCTCAGTCGAATGAAAAAAACCATTCCTACTCATTACTACTCACAGCCTAACATAACAAAAATCCCATTCCTCCACTCAGCAAGAAAACCCAACCCCATGCTTCTTCTTCTACATCTTCACGTACAGCCTCACCGAAAGAAATCCCATTCTCTAACCCTAACAAATCCGAGCTCCTCTTCCTTCCTCTATACAAACGAGCAAACCCTAACCCTCATCTACTATACTCCTATGGCCTCAGCCTCCACACACAACCCACAAAACCCTAAGCCAAGAGCTAGAAGAAGAGGTTCGAGAGATCGAGAAGAGATGTTACCTCGGCGATGTCGCGTAGAAGATCCGACCACGGCGGATCTGAGGATGGCTTCAAAATTCGGTCGGCCACGGCTTCTCGGCGGAGCAACGACGACGAAGTATTCTGTCGAGATCCGGTCAGATTCCTGACACGGCGAGGCGGCTGACACACTACGGCGGTGCTCCTGGCTTGGATGCTGGCCCCCCGGTGGCTCGGCGACAGTGGGGAGGAACTGGTGGCACACCACGACTGCACTCCGGGGCGATGAAGTCCTACAAGGATGGATCTGAAGAACCCGTGTCCGATCTGGACACAGTGGTGGAGGCTTCGACGTCGGCGGTTCGAACTGCGCAGTCTACGATGAGGCGACGTGAAATTCGAGGCTAGCTCGTCTTCCTAAGAGACGGCTCGGTCTTCAATAGGAAGCTCGGCAGTCGAGGGAAGCTCGACAGTCGAGACTGTCTGGACACGACGGATCGGGGTGGCCCAGTCTACGAGGCTGCAGTGAGGTTGACGACGACCCCAAGATCTTGCGGCGGAGCTCCGGCGAGGGTGGTGGACTGGTGGCGGGCTCGACGATGGTGCTCGGCCGAGAGGCCAGAGAGGAGAGAGAGAGACTGTGTAGAGAGAGAAAGACTGATGTGTGTCAGAATAATGTGACAGTGATAAAAATTTAGGAAAACGTGTACAGTATATATAATAAAATATAAAATAATGAGTGGCAGACTGGTAAATAGCAACCAATCTTGGGGGTGTTTTCCAAGATAGGACAATTAATTAGGAATAGATCTGGGACTAATTAGAACAAATTGTAACAGATTTTCAAATATTTAAAGTTAACAGATTTCAAATTCAAAAATGCAAATAGTTTTCAAAAAAGATTTCCATAATTACAAAATTAGTTAATAGTTCTCCTCATTGCCAACTGGCAACTAGAAACAGTTATTTCTTAATTACTAATATTAATAATTACAAAATTAGTTAATCAAACTAATAATCAACTAAAGCTTAATTCAACAAAATTCAACAGTAAGAAGACATGGCTTTAAAATAACATTCAAAAGTTTATAAATTAACTAGAAACAATACTAATACTTTTCAAATTGGAATTTCTTAAAAGTTCAAAATATATTACTAATCATTAATAAAGGAAAAAATCAAGGTTTTAGAAAATAAGATTACTCCGGAAACGCAATCAATTGGCTAACCAGATGTACCAGATTACTAGGCAAGACCATTTCTACCAGGTCCAAATGAAACATAATATTTTCTTTTTCAAAAAAATAGTATCAAAATACTTTTCAAATGGAGAAAATTCATTAACAGTCAAATTTCATATTAATCAACTACTCAATCGAAATTAGATTTTTATAAGAAAATAATATTAAATTCAAAAAAATTAGGAAAAATCTCAAAAATTCACCAAAAATGATTCAGGAAGTTACAACGTCGGGGTTGAGGACATCCTCATCTTCCAGCAGAAGGTTGGCAAGGATTTGATCACCCCCATTTGATGCTTCCGCCGGAACGTTCTTCCTTGACCGGGTGTTTTCAAACACCCCTGAGGATGGGACCATCGTTTTGCTCTTCCTCGGCTGACTCTTTGATGAGATCGAGGAGTTGGTAGTTGTCTTTCTCCCTGAGGTGTGGGAGTTGGAGACAACATGGCAAGAAGCGACTTTGGGCTCTGACTCCTCTTCAATTGGCACCTTATTTCCGAGATGACGTCGGATGGGTGCAACAGATTGCATTCGCTGGAACACAGACTGCCTGGATGATGGAGCCGTTGTTTTGTAACAACGGCAGTTGGTAGTGACCATGGCACATGTATGCCCCGTGAGGGGCGCATCGTGCTCAATGGTCAACTTTTCCGATCTACGTTTGTGAGTGATCATATTACGCAAATCATGAGGGGAGAGTTTTACTTTCACACCCCCTTCAGGCGCATGGCAAGGTGACTTGAACCCACTTCATGCGCATAGCCCACATGGACGCATGGGTTCAAAATCACCAGATTTGTCCCACACTGTAGTGACCCGCTCCACCCTAGCGGAACGCCGATTCAAAACGGCAAAGTCCAACGACTCAAACGAGCCGTCGACCCGAAGAGTTGGCATCGACCGATGAAGAATTGATGCAAGACTTGCATTGGCCCGTCAGGATGAATCCAGACTTAGACTTCCAAAGGCGCGCTCGGAGTATCGCTCGGCCGACGCGAACATCGCTAAGGTGGGTGGCTCCGATGAACCTGTCTGTGCTTAGCCTATACACATAACAATGCGGACACTATCACGAGGATCGCTAGGCGATAACATCTTGCATGCTAATAATTGATCCAACGCACCTAGCTAAGGGAATAATCCCATCTTGTATGCTTGTATAGAATATGGAAAGGAATATGGACAATACGAGAACTCTCGCACCGCTCTCCACGCTCGCGCTAAGGCACGAGCTTACTATCGGGTACCTTACGCGTACAACAATGAAAACAATGAATGGTTTACAACAATGAAACGGAAGGCTATCAACATAGTCACTCCGAGTAGTGGATAGGAACATTGAAAGACTGTGGGACCGATGGGTCGCCAAGGCGACTCCCGTACAGGGAGTTGCAAAATAAATGAAAGAATGAATATGTGAATGAAGTGTACAAATATGTGAAATGAACCAATGAAAGAACAAGTGAAAGAAAGAAAGAAAAGAAAAGAAAGAAAACATGAAAGATAAGTAAAGAAAGAAGGGTTAGCGACAGGTGTGACGGGCACGTGCAACGGGGCTCGCTACCCGCGCTGTACGGACGCCAACCTGGTCGATAACGTAAGAAGGCTAAGGGTTAGCCTACGGCGGACAGCCGATAAGTTAAGATGATAATAAAATACGAAATGGTCGTGGACGGCTCGTGCACGAGCGAAAAGGGATTCCAAGGGCAACGAACGACGTTTTCGTGGCCGGCCTAGGCGGAATCATGGCCTACGGGCGGACAGAATGTGCGGGCTTGGGCACATAACCAAACGTAGGGCCGGTTATTCAATAGTCTATCAGGGTGTACCAGCCATCACGCTGGATAGATGAGAATGCCACAGGGGAAATGTCCATAATGGCTGACTTGCCAGCGACCGGTGCATATAGATTTAAGTGGACCTTGCTGGTGGCAATCCACGTGCAAGTCTTTGCATTGAAATCAAAGTAGTCTAAGGAAACTAAACAAAGTACCTTATGAACAGGCTTGAGTATAACACACACAAAATGATCAAAGGCACTTCGTGCAAATGAGTTAGAACATATGCCTACGACGCGCTAGAACCTAAGGCGGGACACGCCCGTGGTATTGAATGTTTACTTAAATTATGACAAGTTATTACATATGAATTGTTGTCTAACTTGATTTACCTTGAACAGGGAAGGCCGGACGGTAAGTATGGGTAAGTTGTGCATGTATTTCCATGCGACACCATGAAAAACGATAACACGAGATAGGCTATGACATATGCCATGAAATTGACCCTAAGGAAAGATTAGAAAGACAATGAATGATAGAGATGCACCAAAGTAAACGGAACGTGTTTGGTAATGATAGCATTGTGGGCGAGCTAGCCTCCCCACCAGTGCATAACAATGTACTGATAACCCCACAGTCTGCTTGCAGGAAGCAGGAGACGCCGGCGGGTGCGGAACTTCCATCGAACGTGCTAAGGCACGGAGCTATCTCTGGGGCCTTGGAGCGTTGCAAGAAGCTGAAGCACCCTATACAGGACATAATGTATCAGAACATCGCCATGAATCATTCCATATTGTAAGCCACTTGGCACGTCTTTTATGTTTCAGAGAGAGAGCTTGAGGGACTTGTAAACTCGGCCTAGCGCCGCTTGTAAACTTTTTGAATATCAATAAAGATTCTGATTTTGTATTCAACTTGTGTCCATTTACTTTCCGCTGTAAATGGGGACACTCTGTGCGACTCGGCGGCCTAGCTCAAATCGGCCGTTTCTGGACTTGGCCTTGCACGGGCGCAACCTAGGCCCGTGCGGCATCACGCCTTAGCGAGGACGATCGCTCCTACGGGAGCGGGGCGTGACAGATTGGTATCAGAGCACGGCTTTACGTCCTTGGACTTCATTTCGATTTTCTCAGTTTTGAAAGCTCGCGTTGGAAACAAAAGAAGTGTATGCTCTCTCTCGTTGTGCCTTGGGATGTTCCATACAATAAGTCTAATAATTGCGAAAGCTCGTATGAGTACTCGGTTGGACGGGACCGATAGGCGAAGGCCTTTGTGCCACTACGACGGACTTGATATGCGAAGGCCTTTGTGCCGAACCACGACGGACTTGAGTCGGATGAAAACTAAAATGCTAAGAGTTAGCAAATGCGAGACGTGCTTGGATAACCCTACACTGACAATAGCGAACGAGTACACGAGACCGAAGTATAGTTCGAACGGGATGGTTTTGCACGCAGCCTTTTGGCTAAGTTGTGCGAAGTGTCGCGCACCCGGACCTTTGGTGCAAACGAGATGCGAGCGAGATTGACTATCGCTCGGACAAGAATAAGTGAGACTTAGAATGTATGTCGATAAGAATGCTATCGAAGTAACGCTTAGGCATACGCGAAAGATTGACTTGGATTTTCGAGGAATAGTGCAAACGACTTAGTGCGTCGCGACGACGCGAGCGATTACGCTAGAGATTCGTCGAACGAATCTGAAGGATGTCTTAGCGCATGACGCGAACGTGATTGAGGATTTATAAAATGACTTGAACCCGAGTGGTGTATGTGATAGGTTCGGAGAAGAATAAGAGTGAGCGTCGACGACTAGTCGAGTGGCTCGAACCCTGAGTGGTGTATGGACGTTATAGAAATTATTCGAGCGAAACTAAAGGATTACGGATAGAACGAGTATGTCGGCAAGCGATGATATCGCACAAAGCCTTAGAATGGCTAACGCATAGTTGACCATGATTCGATAGTCTCAATTGAGATATCGTTCGGACGAATTGAGAATGTGTAGCGCGGATTACGAAATGAATGGAGGTCTTGGTCGAGGAAACATAGAAGATCGTACATGCGATTTTGAATTTAGCCGAAGGGATTGAAACTTGAGTTGAGGTGACATACCCATAGACGAGATTGAAGATGGCACGATCGGACGATAACGTGCATGGAAAACGCTGGTTTGAATATACGAGAATGAATAGGGATTTGGAATGGATGTTGCTCGATGACAAGTTAGCACGAGACAATGTGAATTGAGGAACTAAGTTGCACGATTCAGAATTCGTTGCAAAAAGGAAGATCGTCAGGTTATGTGCATCATCGACGGTATTGAGGCGTATCGAAGATCGATGTACAATAACTCGGGGGTACTCTGATTCTATGAATGATGACCGTGTTAGAAGGTATTGTTTTGAGGGATGCTATGTTGAGGAATTTTGATAGAAACGAATGTTTGGGATTAGAAAATGGAAATGACTTGATGTTCGGTGATAACCACAATGACAACGATCTTGTCTTGCGCGAGCGCAACTCCAGCCTCGCACATGCGTCACGTCGGATTTTGGACGATCGTTCCGCATGAGCGTTGGCATGGTGATTCATGTCCAGCGGGAATGATCGGACTCGAACTACCTTGACATGGCAATTGTGATTGCTACGACTTGTGGTTTGAAGCGAAGGCGAAATTGAACTTGAGGATTGAGTAGACCCAATTCGCGTATCGAAAATGAGTAAGTCTAGACGCAACGCAAGAGTTACGTCCCGATGAGGACGATTATTTTGCGAGAATGTGACATGGTGATTCATGTCCGCCGTAGAAAAATCAAACTTGCGTGAGATCGGGACACGACGTATTGCAAGGCTAGACGACCTCGTGATCGACTACGTGAATTGGATAGGATGGATAGGTGGATTATGTCAAACGTACTCGAAGAGATAGGCTACGACAAATTCTACGACTTACGATATTAACATGTCGAGGATTCAGTTGAGGACAATCTATCGTAGGATGACATTCCTAAACGAGCTCGGACTCGGAGCGGAGAAGGTGTTGATGTGAATAGGGTGAACACTGCTTGATGTTTAGAAATTTGAGTGAAAAAACTTGGGTAGAAACTCCCGTACAAACGAACAATAGTTTGACCGTAGGATTTGGGACGAACGTCATGCAATGACTTTGCACGACGAACCACGGACTTGACGTGTAACTATGACCTTGTGAGCTGACCTAGCGGATAGGCGGACGACCCTATACCGAGTGATTGAACTTGGACGATTGACCTTACAGTATCGTCTGGACGGACGATAGACGTGGGACAACAAGACTTAGAGTAGGACGGGGAAGTTGGGAATGTACGTGAACGACGGCGAGATTGGCCCTAATCAAAGTGAATGACAAGAATGGATGATTGCGTAAGTAAAGTCGGGATAACGAATTTGATCATTGATCGGAAGACGTACTCGATGATAGTGCAATGCTTGGTCTCGAATCGGACGGGAATGACTTAGCCATGGTCGGCTCCGCTAAGAAGGAAATCGTACTGATTTCATAGACGAAGAACGCTTGAAAAGCGATCCGGAATATCTCGAGGACCGAGATAATTGATAGTGAGACACACACAAGTTCGATTTTAAGTCGAAGTTAGCAAAACGATCGGCAAATCAAAACTATCACGAGTAGCTTGTCCGACTTCGCTAATCGCTAAGCTTGGTTGAAATGTACGTATTTGGGGGACGCCTTGGATACGTACACGATCCAAACTCAGCGATGTGATGAACTCGAATGCAGCTGCAAGTGGGTGTTACGATGCGCATGTACGAATGAGTTAGTTGCCTCAGCCTGCGACTCTAAAGTTTGATAATCTATCACGCACCTCGTGCGACGGTTACCGTCCCATAACACGACGCGATAGCAACCAAGTTGAAGAAACATGGTAATTGAATAAGCACCATCAAGTCTAAAGAACGAGTAAAAGTTATTCAATAAAATTGACCGAACGTATGCGACACGGAACTTCGAAAGAAACCGAGTGTTGTTCGATGCCATTGAACGACGACGCATAGAATTTTTTTTCTAAGGTATGTACACGGCCCGAGTTAAGGAACGGTAGGATGACCCGCCCTCAGGAAGTCTCGAGGACGAGACTTGTTTTGAGTGGTGTATTATGTAGTGACCCGCTCCGCCCTAGCGGAACGCCGATTCAAAACGGCAAAGTCCAACGACTCAAACGAGCCGTCGACCCGAAGAGTTGGCATCGACCGATGAAGAATTGATGCAAGACTTGCATTGGCCCGTCAGGATGAATCCAGACTTAGACTTCCAAAGGCGCGCTCGGAGTATCGCTCGGCCGACGCGAACATCGCTAAGGTGGGTGGCTCCGATGAACCTGTCTGTGCTTAGCCTATACACATAACAATGCGGACACTATCACGAGGATCGCTAGGCGATAACATTGCATGCTAATAATTGATCCAACGCACCTAGCTAAGGGAATAATCCCATCTT
The DNA here is from genome assembly GCA_029216955.1 of Iris pallida. Lineage (NCBI taxonomy): Eukaryota > Viridiplantae > Streptophyta > Magnoliopsida > Asparagales > Iridaceae > Iris > Iris pallida. The sequence goes on along the minus strand of JANAVB010015521.1, from coordinate 3,270 downwards.
GTATGCTTGTATAGAATATGGAAAGGAATATGGACAATACGAGAACTCTCGCACCGCTCTCCACGCTCGCGCTAAGGCACGAGCTTACTATCGGGTACCTTACGCGTACAACAATGAAAACAATGAATGGTTTACAACAATGAAACGGAAGGCTATCAACATAGTCACTCCGAGTAGTGGATAGGAACATTGAAAGACTGTGGGACCGATGGGTCGCCAAGGCGACTCCCGCACAGGGAGTTGCAAAATAAATGAAAGAATGAATATGTGAATGAAGTGTACAAATATGTGAAATGAACCAATGAAAGAACAAGTGAAAGAAAGAAAGAAAAGAAAAGAAAGAAAACATGAAAGATAAGTAAAGAAAGAAGGGTTAGCGACAGGTGTGACGGGCACGTGCAACGGGGCTCGCTACCCGCGCTGTACGGACGCCAACCTGGTCGATAACGTAAGAAGGCTAAGGGTTAGCCTACGGCGGACAGCCGATAAGTTAAGATGATAATAAAATAGGAAATGGTCGTGGACGGCTCGTGCACGAGCGAAAAGGAATTCCAAGGGCAACGAACGACATTTTCGTGGCCGGCCTAGGCGGAATCATGGCCTACGGGCGGACAGAATGTGCGGGCTTAGGCACATAACCAAACGTAGGGCCGGTTATTCAATAGTCTATCAGGGTGTACCAGCCATCATGCTGGATAGATGAGAATGCCACAGGGGAAATGTCCATAATGGCTGACTTGCCAGCGACCGGTGCATATAGATTTAAGTGGACCTTGCTGGTGGCAATCCACGTGCAAGTCTTTGCATTGAAATCAAAGTAGTCTAAGGGAACTAAACAAAGTACCTTATGAACAGGCTTGAGTAATAACACACACAAAATGATCAAAGGCACTTCGTGCAAATGAGTTAGAACATATGCCTACGACGCGCTAGAACCTAAGGCGGGACACGCCCGTGGTATTGAATGTTTACTTAAATTATGACAAGTTATTACATATGAATTGTTGTCTAACTTGATTTACCTTGAACAGGGAAGGCCGGACGACGGTAAGTATGGGTAAGTTGTGCATGTATTTCCATGCGACACCATGAAAAACGATAACACGAGATAGGCTATGACATGCCATGAAATTGACCCTAAGGAAAGATTAGAAAGACAATGAATGATAGAGATGCACAAAAGTAAACGGAACGTGTTTGGTAATGATAGCATTGTGGGCGAGCTAGCCTCCCCACCAGTGCATAACAATGTACTGATAACCCCACAGTCTGCTTGCAGGAAGCAGGAGACGCCGGCGGGTGCGGAACTTCCATCGAACGTGCTAAGGCGCGGAGCTATCTCTGGGGCCTTGGAGCGTTGCAAGAAGAAGCACCCTATACAGGACATAATGTATCGGAACATCGCCATGAATCATTCCATATTGTAAGCCACTTGGCACGCCTTTTATGTTTCAGAGAGAGAGAGCTTGAGGGACTTGTAAACTCGGCCTAGCGCCGCTTGTAAACTTTTTGAATATCAATAAAGATTCTGATTTTGTATTCAACTTGTGTCCATTTACTTTCCGCTGCAAATGGGGACACTCTGTGCGACTCGGCGGCCTAGCTCAAATCGGCCGTTTCTGGACTTGGCCTTGCACGGGCGCAACCTAGGCCCGTGCGGCATCACGCCTTAGCGAGGACGATCGCTCCTACGGGAGCGGGGCGTGACACACACGACTTGGTTCCAAACGTAAATGATGCGCCCAAACGAGACGGGGACTTTGAGGGATGGCTCGTAGCTGGCACCGAGGCACCCGAGTCAACTCTGTACAGTTTGCCAAAGATTGCACGCATGACTTTCAGCGTACGTCCCTGGCTTACTGTTGGCGTAGCACATTTAAGGCACATGGCCCGTACTGCATTAGATTTCTTCGTACTAGCCTGCGAAGGCACATAGTACTCAGAATCCAACTCATCCTTACCACGACAGCGAGTGATTCTGTCAAAGACAGAGGTCCTCTCCTGTACGCCAGAGTCCATGCGCAGGAAGCTGGATGCGCCTTTGTTTCGTCGGTGCATCTTCTTCGACTGGAAAGAGGATAGTTGGAGAATGCAGTCAACACTGCATTTCCCTGACAGATGTGCTACACTGGCGGGCGTATCTTGTTTTCTGAGAATGTCAGCAGGAAGGGTGGACTGCAGGGCGCATCCATTTCAATGGTGGTGCTCGGCGCATCACCTTTGCGCACCCAGACTTGGCGAGTCTTCTTCGGCTTTGGCAGTCGCTTCGAAGGACTTATGCTGCCTTCAGAGATGAACTCCTCATACGCCTGTTGATTAAGGCGCACCACGAGTGCCTTGTGGAAGGAGCCAAGCTTGATGTTGTCGGATTATGACACAACTTTCTTGTCAGAAAAGAAAGAGGTCCCTAGCAGAGTCGTCAGCTGTTTGCCATCAAAAAGGTCGACAAGGTCTTTTTGATGATAAACCTTGGTATTTTAATTCCAAACAGAATAGTATACAATGTAGGACTTAGACGTAGTCCTAGGAGTACATATTTGTTTTTATCTGGGAACTGTATCGGTGGAGCGAATGGTAATGTGTTGACTCCGTTGATGATCTGACGGCGATCTTGGATTCTCTGAAGGTCTGGGTTATTCTGGATGCCGGAGCGTTTGGAGGAGAAGATGACGTTAAGTGTATCTTCTTGTTTCTGTATGCATATCTGATGATCTCGTGTATGTAGAAGAAATGTATGTAGAAGAAGGAATGATCCCTGTATTTATAGCAGCAGACTGGTCTGCTCATACGTACATATATAGGATTTCCCTGTACATGGGAACGCCACATGGCTGATGATGTGGGGCACATGGACGATGCACCCTGAGTCAAAGCTGAATCTGCTGAACTGTTATGTTGGTCTATGATGGAGCTGACACAAGGTAGTCGCGAAGATTCGTCTGTTGCTGAGATCTTGGGAGGTTAGCACCCATTCTTGAGCAGAACTGAGTCAAAAGGCACATGGTGCATGTCTGTGGCTTAAAGATCGCGGATTTTGTGGAGAAATAATTTGTTAGGATTAGCCTAGGATCTGGCGCATAGAGCGACCCGATCTATGACTTTTAGTGGTCATAGACAAGTCTGGGCATATGGATTCTGAGGCACATGCAGAGCTTTGGGCGAATGGCTATGGAGGCGCATGCAGAGACTTAAATTTTGTCTTTTGGGATCAGGAGTAAGTCAGGGGCAGCTTTTGAGTCATATGAATATTTTTGGGTGCATGGCTACAGA
>JANAVB010015520.1:0-54768 GCA_029216955.1 Iris pallida | reverse complement strand
CATTGCGGTTGAAGCACTTCACTTTCTTAATAGGTGTCTTGGACTTGGAGCTTGACCTTCTGTTGTAAGATGCTGTATCGTTTGTCCTCCCTCTTGTCGTCAAACCTTGGGCTTGGTCTCCACCGTTTTCGTCATTAGAAGCCAACCTCCGTACCTCATTAGACAATAAGGCACTCGTAGCCTCTTTGACGGAAATTGAGTCCTTCCTGTATAGTAATGTTTGAATAAGATTCTCATAAGAATCGGGCAAAGAAAATAATAGGATTAGCGCCAAACAATTATCTTCTTCATGTATGTCAATATCCTTAAGTCGAAAATAATTCAATTAAATTTTGAGATATGATCCCGAATTGACATATCTTCCTCCATCACTAGTCTGTAGAGCGACTTTAACATATAAAGTAGGTTGGTAAGATTCTTCGTTATGTAGAGTGATACCAACTTTAACCAGAGCCCAGAGGCGGTGGTTTCGTCCTTCACAAAGTACACGACATCTTTTTCCAAACATAGGCGAATAGCGGTACATGCTTCGAGATCCATGTCGTCCCAATCATTATCGGTCATGTCAGCGGACTTCTTGGATTTTTCCCGTAAAGTCTTGTGAAGCTTTTGAGATATGAGAACATCATTCATCTGGCTTTTCCAAAAGCCAAAATCATTCTTTCCATTGAACTTCTCAATTTCATACTTCCCGATCCTGCTTGACGGAGCCATATCAAGAATCTACCCAATTAACTTTCTCTAAGAACTTTGTCGGACACCTTGTTAGACTCCCAAAACTCTAATACCAATTTGTTAGGGGTACAACAGAAATAAACCCAAGAAATCAGATAATATCTCAGAGAAAATTTACAACCACAAAGACATTGATTTACGTGGTTCGGCCAAGATGTCTACTTCCACAGACGAGAGTGATTTAGTTCCACTATGAAGAAAATGAATTACAATAGCTCTCAACACTTCTCTCCTTGCACTCAAACAAGATGCCTACTTCCACAGACCGTATAGTACTTTACGTAGATAACATATTTTACCCTCCTTTGCAACAAATCTAGGAGGTTGCATTATATAAACTTCATCTTCAAGATCCCCATATAGAAAAGCATTCTTTACATCCAACTGAAATAATGACCAGTTATAGCAGATTTCTAAGGCCAGAAGCACACGCACAAAGGTCATCCTGGTAACATGGGAACCGTAAGTTTGAGAATATCCTTTCGTCACAAGACGAGCTTTCAGACGATCACGAGTGTCATCCGACTTCACCTTTATTGTGAACACCACTTGTAACCTACTGCCTTCTTACCAGTAGGAAAATCCCCCAAGTCTCCTGTACGGTTCTTTCGAAGTGCTTTCGTCTCCTTCTATCACAGCACGCCACCGAGAGATTTGAGTAATTCTTTTGTCGAATTGGGTATCTGAATCCCGTCAATAGTCGCCACCAAGGGCTGAGTCTGACTCGTGAGCCCTTTGCAGTGCCAACAACTCAAAGGATGGTCACGATATACACGATGGGGGCGAGCCGATATCATGCGGTAGTGAAGCATTGGATCTAGAGGAGGACGATGGCTCGACGGTCGTAGGCACTATTGCTGAAGTTTGTTTTTGTGGACCTGGTGAATTAGTGGAGCTGGAGGAGGACGATTGCACGATGGCCTGGGGCACCATCGGTGATACTTGGTCTATCGAAGCTGGTGAGACTGGCGATCCTGGTTCTGACTGGGTTGATGTTTGCAGGTCGTCGGACCGGAAGACTAGCTCGGCAGGAGAGGGCACCCTTACGAGAAGCTGTTGTGTATGAACTGGATACATCATGAAATTCTCTAGGGGATAAACTTTGGTAATTGAATCAGTAGTTGACGGGAGTGGAGAAAACTTGGTTTCAACATAGGTAACATTCCAAGTCATAAAATATTTTTTCAAAGTTTGTGAGAAACAACGATACTCTTTCTAATTTTTTGGATACCCAATTAAAATACGCTTGATTGCCTTTAGATCCAACTTGGACAGAGTCAGTTGAGTATCCCGGACATAACACAAGCAGCCAAAAAATTTGAGAGGTAGAGAAAACGGCTCGCGGTTGAGACATAACAAGAAAAAAGAGTAGTACCATTGAAAACCGAAGATGGTATACAATTGATCGGATAACAAGCTGTAAGTACTGCATCCGACAAAAATCTTCTAGGAGTACGTACTTGAAATAAGACCACATGTTGTTTCTAAAAGATGGCGATTTTTGCATTTGGCTACACCATTCTGTTATATGTGTAAGAACAGAAAGTTTGATGGATGATACCATGCTTACATAGATGAGAATTGAGATCACGAGACAGTTACTCACGAACATTGTCACTCCGTAAACATTTAATAGAAACACCAAATTGTGTTTTGATTTCCGCAAAAAAATTGCACCAGATATTAAATAATTCGGTGCAATTTTTCATCAAGTAGACAAATGTGGAGCATTAGATTCATTAACAAAGGAAACAAAATACTTGAAATCCATCATAGATTCAATTGGACAAGGGCCCCAGACATTAGAATATACCAGCTCAAAAGGAGCCGATGCAGCTTTATTTAGACTCGCCGAATAGGGAATCCAGTGATACTTGGCCAAACTAAACGCTTCAAATGAAAAGGAACTTGATAATCAAAAGATGGACACATTTTCTGGAGAGCTTGGATAGATGGGTGACCTAACCGACAGTGCAACTCAAAAGAATCGAATTTCATGCCGGCACAGACAACTAAAGAATTCATGTCAAATAGATACAAGCCTCTAGCCACATGTCCCTACATATAGTATTCCCAGCCTTCAGGTCCTGAAAAATACAACAATCAGGAAAAAAATATTACCGAGCATTGCAAATCGTGAATAATCCAAGTAATTGGTAGTAAACTGAAAGGATTTCCAGGTGTATGTAATACTGAAGTGAAGACAGTCTGGAAGAAAGACAGGTATATCCTTTTTCACGAACTGTCAGTGAACCACCATTCGCCAGAGTAATATCGGTCACACGATCTACCGATACATAATTGTGCAACATACCTGCTCGCCTATCATACAAACAGATGCACTAGAGTCAATCATCCACTACTTTGACTTTACCACACACGCCACTGAGTACCCGGCTGTGGATCTAGAAGTAGAAGCTTCACCATGATGCTGAGTTTGGAAGAAGATGAAATTGGCATAGGTTTCGACTGGCATCCGTACTGATAGTCCATTATCATGAGTATCTGATGCAGTATTGGCGGCAGGTGCTTTGGGACACAACTATTGAATAACTCAGATAAATTACAAATCTCAATCTTTAATAACTCAGACAAAATTACAAGATTGACAGAACTCACGTTGAACCCTTTGCCCTAGTAGGTTCAACCCCCTTACCACTCTCAAGAAGAAAAATATAATATTACAATTGAGATCACTTACCAACCCGTAACAATTCCCTAACCAAAGTTGACGACTCCTTGATTAGATCTTTTCTTCCTTCTGTCTTGGATGACGAAGTCCTAAAAGCAAAGTACGGACTTTTTCTTAGATTTTCTTGTGGACAAGCATCCCGAATCTCCACTTTGTGCCTCCACCCTCACCCCATATATATAGGATGAGAAAATCATATTCTAGTCAAATAGGATTTCCTAAATAGGAATAAAATAGGAATCATATTATGCCTAAAATATTCCATCAACATTCTATTTTAGATCATAATAGGATTTCCTAAAATAAGAATCATTTTATATCTAAAATAGCACAACACCTATTATGGACATCCAAATATAATCAAAAAATATTTAACTAGATTTGGATTACACAAATATGTTGTTACAAAATTCAGACTGGACTCCAACAAGCTGTTACTCTCAGGCTGCCCATATTCCTAGATGGTGTCATGCCATGACTTTTGAATTCGACGCCTTACTGATGAATGAAACTTGGGTCTTTGTTCCTACTTCTCCTCAACAGCATGTTGATGGCTGCAAATGAGTCTTCAAACTCAATTGACATGCTGATGGGTCCATTGAACGTCACAAATGATTTTAATAAAACCTTAAGGGGACGTTTGGTATGCGGAATATAGCCGAGAATTCTATATTTTCGGTAATCAAATTCCAAGTAATTAAATTCTCTGGAATTACATTCCCATGTGACTATATAATCAAGGTTCACAGTATCGGTATCGGACTATTCCTATGAGTATTGGTATCGGCGATATTGGTAGTATCGGGGGTTTCGGATCAAAGTATTGAATTTTTTGGTATCCGAAAACAAATAATTATTAATAAATTATTTATATTTTAAATTTTTTTTTATACATTTAGGCATAATTTTAAGTATTTTCAGGGTTATTTCTTAGTAGTTTTGAAATTAAATAAAATAGTACTCACCCTTACCAATTGGTTTACATACAATAGATTAATTTTCTTCTTTTACATGATTTTATAACCTTATTATGCTTTTGCTGATTTGTCTTTTTCGTTTAATTTTCTTTGTCGAATTGACTGGAAAAGAGACCCCCAATGTCAGTAATGGTCAGTATCGGGTATTGGTCGGTATCCGATCGGGACATGTTAAACCGTATTGGTTTCAGCCGTATTGGTTTCAGCCGTATCGAATCGGTATCTCGATACATTAAACCATGATATAAATATTCCCCGGAAAAAAAGATAAAAAATTAAAAAAATTAAAAAATGAGAAAAAAAAACAGAAATGAAAAAAGTCAAAAAGGGGAAAGGTAAAAATGACAAAAACAAAAAACAAAAAAAACGACAAAAAGCGATCAAAAAATGACCAAAAAAAAATCAAAAACAGAAAAAAAAAATAAAACAACCAAAAGACAAAAAAATGAAAAAGACAAAACAACAAAAAAGCGACAAAAATGACAAAAAGACCAAAAAACGACAAAAGCGACAAAAAGCAACAAAAAATTGACAGAAAACAACAAAAAACGATAAAAAGGACCAAAAATAAAAAAAATGACAAAAAATAAAAAATGACAAAGAAGGCAAAAAAACGACAAAAAGAAAAAAAAGATGACCAAAACGACAAAAGACGACAAAAAGACAAAAAACTACTTAAAAATAGACAAAACTACTACAACAAAGGCAAAAAGCGACAAAAATGACAACGAAAGACCAAAAAATGGTAAAAAAGGACAAAAAATGACCAAACAAGGATGAAAAGACAAAAAGGCCAAAAAATAAAAAAAGGAAAAAAACAACAAAAAATGACCAAAAACATTAAAAAATAATCAAAAAAGAAGAACAAATTTGAAACAAAATTTTTTTTGCCCGGAAAAAAGAATATGCCTACCTATTCTTTAGGGATAGGATTCCCATATTTATGGGTAAACTATTTACCTGAGTATTTCTAATTTCCGGGAGCAAATCTTTTATAGCATAAAAAACATGGTAATAGATTTACGCCCTAAATTTTTCCAGGAATACAAAAAAATACCGCGTACCAAATGCCCCCTAAGTTCAGTAATCTAGCTAACTATTGTCCGTATTGTGCTTAGCATTACTGTCTCCATGAGATGACCCATACACCATCTTTATGTCATGAATATCTTTCTTCATGGCATCCTAGATAAAATTGTAGTGAATAATTGTTGTGTTTTTATTGATTGGCTACTCCACTACTTATAGGGAGTCTAAATCCTCTTCATATTACATTTTCCAATGTGGGACTAAGTCCCTTATTAGTTCTCAACACTCCCCCTCAAGATGGGTGATAGATATTAATCATTTCCATCTTGTTACATAGCTTCGACAGACTTAATGAACTAAGACCCTTAGTCAGACAGTCTGCCAGTTGTTCTTCTGAGCGAACATGATCAATCTTCAGTATCCCTTGTTCCAGCTTCTCTTTGATGAAGAATCGATCGATCTCGATGTGCTTCGTTCTGTCGTGCTGAACTGGATTGTTAGCTATACTTATTGCAGCTTAACTATCGCTCAGAAGACATAACGGTGCTCCCTTGTCCAGCTTCAACTCTGTCAGCAACGCTTTCACCCACATCAACTCCGACACTCCTAAAGTCATTGTTCTGTATTCTGCTTCAGTTGTAGACCGTACTACCACAGACTGTTTCTTGCTTCTCCATGAGACCAAGTTTCCTCCTACAAAGACACAATATCTCGTGGTAGACCTTCTATCGTCTATGCAGCTTGCCCAGTCTGCATCGCAGTATCTCTCAACTTCTATACATCCATTCTTCTTGAACCATAGCCCTTTCTCCGGCGTCCCTTTCAGATATCTCAAGATCTGAAATACTGCATCCATATGACCCGTTCTTGGATCATGCATGTAGCGACTTACTACATTCACCGCAAATGAGATATCAGAGCGAGTGTGCCCCAGATAAATTAATCTCCCTACAAGTCGTTGATATCTTTCACGATCAACTGGCTCTCCTGCTTCTGCTCCCAACTTGCACTTCTGGTCAATTTGAGTGACTGTTGCTTTGCATCCCAGCATCCCTGTCTCCTTCAGCAGATCTAGTGCTATTTTCTCTGTGGGAGAACAATTCCTTGTTCGCATTCACACACCTCGATACCTAGAAAGTACCTTATTGCTCCTAAATCCTTCACCTCAAACTCCTTCGCGAGTTTTGACTTCAGCATAGCGATCTCGACTTCATCATTACCTGTGATTACTATATCATCTACGTATACAGCAAGTATAGTGATGTGGCCTCTTGCATGCTGAAGAAAGACCGTATGATCTACATTTGCTTGATGGTATCCCATGCCTGTAACAGCGTTTCTGAATCTGTCAAACCAGGCTCGAGGAGATTGCTTGAGTCCATATAGCGACTTCTTTAGTTTGCACACTTTTCCATGCGATGTCCCTCCGTCTGATTCTGTAGCGTAGCACCCTGGCGGGAGTTTCATGTACACTTCTTCTTGTAGGTCCCTATGGAGAAAGGCATTCTTCACATCTAACTGGTATAGCTTCCATCCATAGTTTACTGCAATGGAGACCAGAGTTCTTACGGTGCTCATTTTCGCTACTGGAGCAAACGTCTCTCATAGTCGATGCCATATGATTGTGTGTATCCTTTTGCAACCAACCTTGTCTTGTATCGTTCCACTTTTCCTTCTGACGTTCCTTTACTGTGACACCCATTTGCATCCCACAGTGTTTCTTCCCTTTTCTTCCCTTTGGGTAATGGAACCAGCTCCCACGTCTTATTTTTCTCCAGTGTCCCAAGTTCTTCTATCATTGCAGCTTTCCACCTTGGATCTTTCTTTGCTTTCTGCCAACTTTTGGACAACGAAGTAGAGTCTAATGATACAATGAAGGCTCGATAATTGGAAGAAATGTTAGAATAAGACAGGTAGTTGGCAATATCATGTTCATAATTATCAAAACGACTAGGAGCCTTACCCGCATTGATGCGAGAAGATCTCCTTAAGGAAACAATAGGTGGTGGAGAGATCATACTATCAGAGTCAGAGAGATCCGTATCAGAATCAGATTGATTCAGTACGGGGGCAACATCTTCAAGAGTTGGAGCAGGAGTAGACGAGGGACTTGGTACAATAGGCACGGAGCACGGGGCACGGTACAGGCACAGTACTGGACTTCTGCTGTCTCCTTCTGTAGACTTGAAGCTCCTTTTCCATTGTCTGCTGCTCCCCTATTTAACATATGTATCTTCTTCATCTTCTGTATCGGATTCACTGCTTTCTCCCCCTTTCGTCCAGTTTTCCTCTCCCCCTTTCGTCCAGTTTTCTACGACGGACATGGACCGATCCGACCACCACAGATGGACTTATTTTCTCCCCCTCACATCTAACACCCTCTGTGTTAGGTGTGTCACCAAATGCTGAACCGTCATCCGAACCATAATATGGTTCCAGTTCTCTGAATGTAACGTCCATGCTTACAAACATCTTCCACTCAACGGGGCTCCAACATGTGTATCCCTTCTGAGTTGCCTTGTGTCCGACAAAGACACATTTAACCGCTCTAGGATCCAGTTTGCCAACTCCTGGCATATTATCTTGGACAAAACATACACACCCAAATACTTTCGGTGGAACAGTGTACGTGGTACCAGTAAGCATCTCCAACGGTGTCTTCCAGTCCAATATCTGAGATGGCATTCTGTTGAAGAGATAAGAGGCCATTAACACCGCCTGCCCCTATAAGTGTTTCAGAACATTCATAGCCAGCAATCGTCCGTGCGACCTCCAGCAGGTGTTCTTCTTCCGTTCGGCCACACCATTTTGTGCCGGTGTATAGGCACATGAAGTTTGGTGTAGTATTCCATGAGTGGATAAATACTCAGCAACCTTCTTATTTGTATACTCCGTCCCATTGTCAGACCGTAAGCACTTAATTTTAGTGCCATATTGTGTTTCTATCCGGCGATGAAAGTCTCGAAACGTCTCAAAAACGTCACTTTTATTCTTCATAAGGTAGACCCATGTCACGCGAGTATAACAATCAATAAAAGTGACGAACCATCGAAAACCGTTAATACCGGTTGTAGGACAAGAGCCCCATACGTCCGAATGTATCATATTAAATGCAGCTGAACTTCTACTTCCTGAATTCACATACGTGCTTCTGGTATGTTTACCCAACTCACATGCATTACAAAATAACTTCTCTTTATTAGCCCTTTGGTATAAGGACGGATACATTCGACTAAGAATTTTAAAAGAAGAATGACCAACACGCTGGTGGTGGAGGAGCAATTCATCTTCTACACTGCGCCATGAATCTTCCGGTGGTGTGTCTGCTACCAGAGATGCCAATGCTTTGTCCAGTCCAGTCCTGTCCAAGTACCACAGTCCCTTATGCCATGTGTCAGTCCCTAGTCGTCGTCCTGTCCCCTTCTCCTGAAAAGTCACCGTAGGAATGTCAAAGGAGACAGTACAGTTAAGATCAAGAATAATGGCACTAATAGAAAGAAGATTGACAGAAAAAGACGGAGCATGTAAGACATTGGTGAGAGTGAAAGAGGGGGTGCATGCGACAGTGCCTTTACCCATGACAGGGCTGGAGTTACCATCAGCAGTCTGAATGCTCTCCAGCGTCGGTAGGTGAGTATAGTCCTGGAACTCACCGCGGGACTCCGTTACATGGCGAGATGTCCTAGAGTCCATAATCCAACCTGGTTGGTGGACAGCTGCTGCAAGAGCACGCGCAGGAATACCTGTGCTGGTTTGGGCAAAGCAAGTGACGTGATCCCCCGAGGTAGATGATGCCCCATGACTGCCGTCCGAACCTAGCTTCGTGCTGCGTAACCTCGCGAGGAACTCCTTCTCAAGAGGGGTTAATCAGCCAGATAATTTTCTCCCCCTTCCTCCGCCAGATTAGCTTTGTCCTCCAGAATAATTTTCCCTTCTACCAGCATAACCGTCTCTACCACCTCGACGTCCTCCGCGGCCCCGTCCACGATCACTCGACTGACTTTGAGGGGGTTTTGGACAAAATATGATGTAATGCCCCGAGTCACCACAGTTGTGGCAAACACCAGCCACAGAGGGAGGCTGATTGAAGGCGAAGGGCAGATTTGTCAACAGCGGCTTGCTCCCCCTGGAAATAGTCCTTGTTGGACATCAACTTCAATCGAGCCTCTTCTTGTGCCATGACAGCTATGGCTTCTTCTAAGATTGGAAGCATGGGCTGTACTAGGAGTACATTCCTTCTATGCTCAAACACATGGTTAAGACCCTTCAAGAACTCATCATCCGTTGTCGCGAAATATAATCCAAGAACTTTTGGAAATGTTTTGCAAATGCTGGTTCGACTTGTGCATCGTCTATCCCAAGAGGATCATAGTCATCCAGATCAGACCAGTACTTCTTCAACAGTGCTGCATACTCAGAGATGGTACGGTCGTCCTGGGCCACCCTATCAAGTTCATCCTGTAGTTGGAAGACTCGCATAGGATTGCCTGAGCCTGAGTACATATCCTTCAAAGTCCGCCATATGTCAGCGGCAGCCTCCATCGCCTCTACATTGTCCGACACCTGGTCGGTCAAGGAGGCAGTCAACCATCCAGCCACAACATTGTTGACAATGTCCCAAATAGCAAACTCCTTTGAGGAGGGATCATCTGGCGCCTGGTTTGGCCATTGACGTAGCCAACCAAGCCTCGTCCCTTCAGCGTCCGCAATGCCTGCCGTGACCATTTCAAGTAGTTGGACGTTCCTTCCAACTTCGTCTCCAGCTTGTCCAGCTTTCCCATTTTGTAGGGTGACAGATCCACATCAGTATGGATCACACGTGGTGTAGTGTCCGTCCCGCAAAGTCAATCGGAGGAATCGAAACGCCGACGGCGTTCGGACTTAGCCTCGCAACGGCTGCTCGAAGGCTCTCGGTCGAGGCGACTCTCACACAGGTGGGTAGTTTCGGTGAACTTGCCTCATCTTAGCCTTTACTTAATAACTCGCATGTTTTCAAGTTGCACAAGTAGGCTAATATAAAAGCTACGAACGCACATAGCTAAGGGAATAATCCCGACGGGTCAAAATATCTAGAACATGGAAAATGGTCCCACGGTCTGCTTAGAAGTCGGCTCAGCGTGCTTTAAAATGACACTCGATCCTTCGATCCTGTGGCTTGGGAGAAGGAAGTTGGTCTAAGTTGCTAAGTTGTCCCGACACTCGAATTAGCCTAAGTCATAGGCGTCGCCTGCGTGAATGCTTGATAAAGCATGCACGGTTCCGTCGTTTTGCCCCAACACTTGAAATAGCCTAAGTCATAGGCGTCGCCCGCATGAATGCTTAATAAAGCATGCACGGTCCCGTCGTCTAAGGCTTGGCATAGCCTTCGCACGTCCCGTGAGTTAAGTCGTCTTGCACGACTTGTTGGCTTAAGTCTAGGCACCCAAGAGTTGGTTGTTCAAGTCGACCCCGTGCATAGCATGTCCCCTCGATGCGAAGCTCGGCGTAGCCTTTGCTCGTCGAGTCGTTGCCCGAAAAGTTAGACAAGAGTTGTGGTGGGCTATCGAAGCCGTTTCTAGCACTGTGTCTCGCTCTATCTGCGGTTGTCAAGTCGCGTAGTCCCTCGAGAACAAGGCTCGTCGTATAAAGTATATGACTTGAGCAATAGCGTCACCTAGATAACCAGGCCTAACAAGGCACGAGCCCCGGTCGTTAAGTGAAAAGCATACCACGGACAAAGGAAGTCCACGCGACTGGTTGTCGCCGAGATCGGTCCCGCTACTTGGGAGTCTCGCTAAGTCTTGATAAGTCCCGCACACGAGATCGGTCCCGCTACTTGGGAGTCTCACGACGTCTTGATAAGTCTCGTTCACGAGATCGGTCCCGCTACTTGGGAGTCTCGATAGAAAGAAGGAAAGCATGATCATGTTAAGGAAGGACTGGATAGATCGAGTTGAGTCTTGCACGGTGTAATGCCTGTGGTTCGTATTGCGTATCTTGGTATACGTATACGTAATTTGACCCGTATTGCATGTCTCTCTACTTAATTTATTCTAGCATTTCATTAGCTGGTTTATTCTTGGGTTGGTTCGGCTGGCTTGGTTTACTTTGGTTCATCATGAGCCAAGGTGAACCCTCCTACCTACCACCACCCTTCTTATTTAATCCATTCTCCTCATTCTCTCTCTTCATTTACTTCTTCTTCTTCTCCACCATTACTTTCTTCAACCACTAGGAGAGTGAGAGAGAGAGAGCTTAGGCAAGTGCATCTTGCTTCATGGAGGAACACAAATTTTATTGTTCTATTCTCTTCTTCACAGCATTCTAACACACTTTAGTACTTGGCATTTTTAATCTCCATGGCTCAATTTGTGTAGATCTAAGTTTATAGTATTTTCGGATTTCTTGAGTTTTGATCTACTTAAAATTGTTATTTTCAAGTTTTGATGGTTCCATGTTGTAGAGAATTTCGTTCTACCCCATTTTGACTTATGGAAGTCCAAATTTGGACTCACGGTGAAGGTTTTAAGCTTGGAAGCTAAGGGTTCCATGGCCATCCTTCTCAGGTTTTCTGAGAAGATGGGTACCCACTTACTCAGCCGCATAGATGGGTACCCACTCACTCAGCCGCATGAGATTCATTCACTCAGCCGTATGAGATTCATTCACCCAGCCGCATGAGATTCATTTTACTCAGCCGCATAGATGGGTACCCACTTACTCAGCCGCATAGATGGGTACCCACTTACTCAGCCGCATGAGATTCATTCACTCAGCCGCATGAGATTCATTCACCCAGCCGCATGGGATTCATTTTACTCAGCCGCATAGATGGGTACCCACTTACTAAGCCGCATAGATGGGTACCCACTTACTCAGCCGCATGAGATTCATTCACTCAGCCGCATGAGATTCATTCACCCAGCCGCATGAGATTCATTTTACTCAGCCGCATAGATGGGTACCCACTTACCCAGCCGCATGAGATTCATTTCACTCAGCCGCATAGATGGGTACCCACTTACTCAGCCGCATAGATTGTAATGCCCCGCTCCGCATGGCGCATTACGCTGAAGCGTTGACTCAACGAGTCGCGTTGACGCAAAGGAAATGTATCGATGCAAAACGATACGAGAGTTAAGTTGTCCCGAGCAACGCATTGAACTAAGTCGATGCGAAGAGTTGCCTTGTCGCGAAAGAATGCATCGAGTTGAATCGATGCGAAGCGCCGCGTTGCCCCGAAGGATAAGTGCGTTGAATCGGCTCGAAGATTCTAAGAAATCGAATCGACCAAGGCGCAAGTCCGAATCGATGCAAGTATTGATTTTAGTTGGTTTCGTGTGCAGGTTATACTTTGACGGAAAAATATTAGAGGTCGATCTTTTGTAATATTTAGTAAGGGGTCCGCGAAATTAAATCGTCGCCTTGCGACGGGCTAAGACTTGGGCGCGCTAAGGCAAATCGGACGTATAACTCAATGAAGCACTAAGTGCTCGAATGGCTAAGTCAGGAGAGTGGCCGTGCAACAAAGTTATGGAATCGAGCCGCATCGGCTCGGCGAAACGACGAAGGCATATTGACTCAAGGTGGGAGGATTGACTTCTTTTTACTCCTTCATTCGATAAGTCAAATATATCATTGTATGCTAAGTTAACCTATCGACGCCACGGACGTGGCCGATCGGAGATAAAATCGTAGTGTGAGTCGAACACTAAGTTAGAACAATTGAAATGAAACGTGCATCAATATGCACGAGTCGCTATGGGACATTGGATATCGCTAAGGCGAGCGCCTCGGTGCGCAAGCCGTAAGAACATGGGATAACTGTAATCGGCGAGTGTCTTAGTGCACGAACCATACCGTGCCTTTGATGCACGAGTTAGACGGCTAGAACATTGAAAGACAATAGGCGAGCGCCCTAGCGCGCAAGCCCCGAATATTGAATGCTAAGTTATAGAACATCGGAAGTACGGTCGAAACGTGCCTACGTGCACGGGATAATAAAAGATGGCTTCGTTGCGAGAGAATACAGTTGCGGTATGAATGTGGCGGAACTGTCGGATATGACATGTTGCCTCGAAAGGTGTTCGAGACCTTCGGGTCGTTCGGTTGACGAGCATTGAGTTGAGGCACGATGCCATTGAATCATCGAAACGAAGTGCGAAACGAAAGAACATAGAAAGCTAAATGGAAGAAATGCGAGACGATAAGTCTGAGTCTCGAACTCAAGACTATGTTTGGTTGTTTGAATTTAACTGTTGAATGATAGGGCGTTGCATGGTCGATTGGAATGGGCTCGAGATTAATGTGATAATAACTCGTGCACGAGTATCCCCCCAAACGGTTAAATGTCGGAGGTCCCCGGAACCGATTTGGCCGCGGAGGGATGGATAATCTTTGTAGGCGCACATCCTTAAACAAGATGGGAGAAGCCGCAAATGATGGCATGTAGCGGGAACGTTTCGGTTGTTTGGGATGTGACCCAACCCGTGAAACGCCGGGCAGCCCAACCAAATAGAGAGAAAAGAAAGAGAGAAAAAAGGAACTCCGTTAGTCCATTCCGGCGCGGATACGCCAACGGCCCTCATATAGTTAAGGAACGATGGATTGAAAGTGTAGGCGCATATGCGTCCCGCATAGAGATCCTGCTTAGAGATGCACAATAACATGACAGGGAAGGATTACGGCGTATTCACCTTGCGTCGGTGCAAGGGCGAGTGCGTCGACTTGGTAAGTCGCGCCACGAATCAAACACGAGATTGCTTGTTTGTTTGCCTATTCAATTCGATAACATGATGCTATGATAACATGCTTTACGCTTTCGAAGATGCCATGAAATTGACCCTAAGGAGAACATAGCAAGATCATAAGCTAAGTTGCATGATTCAACATAAATAAAAATGTCGGTTTGGAAAGATGATCTTTGCTTCAGTACATGCGAGGACGAACGTACTGATCCCCCACCAGCTTTATGCAGGGTGCAGGGAATGGATTGCTCGCGACGAAGCGTTGCTTGAACGTGTTAAGGCTTGGAATGCCGAAGCGCATTGAAGCGTGCTATCGCATTGACGCTCGGACTACGCAGCTGGATTGATGCGGCCGAGATATAGAAGGCATGATGTATGGAACGGTGAAATCCTTTGTGGGCAAGAGAGAACCTGAGTGTTGTAGCCAATCTGGCATATATTGTTAGGCTATCGAAAGCCATTGTAATCTCAGTTTCAGATATCAATAAAGAGAATTGTTCCGTATACTCTGTTTCCTTTCGTTGTTAATATCGAATCAAAAGATAACCATTTGAGAACTTGTCATCTTGCCTTGCACGAGCGCAACTCCAGGCTCGTGCGGCATCACGCCCCCTGCGAGGACGATGATTCGGGTGATTCCGGGTCGGGGCGTGACAAATTGGTATCAGAGCTCTAGGCTCAATTTCCTCTAGACGCTCGCTTCATTGCAATTCGAAAAGTTGCCCACCACCATTTGATATCACTCTTGACTCTACTCGATGCCGCATTGGATGTTCCATACAATAAGTCTAATATAAATCGTGTAATTTTGCCGCATGTGTTTTGGAAATTACATGATGTTTGCTAAGAAAGTCGCGAGGGGTATATTGCATTGAATGCAAACGAGCCGTAAAATGTTAGTTGCTGCAAGCGCAACAAATTGTGAAATACGATTTGAGATATTGTCGCAATGTAACATGTTGAATGAGAAATAAAGTGATGCACGAAGTGCAACGAGTAATGGCGAATATGCGTTAAAATGAAAGTGAGAAGTGATAAGCCAATACCGAATGTGTTAAAACGGATTGTACATTGACTTGGAAAGTCGAGAGTAATTCGTTGCACGAGGTGCGGTAAATGTCGGAAATGATCGTTGCACGATGTGCAACGCGTATTGAAAAAAAAATCATTGTACGTGGTGCAACGCATATCAAATTAATCGTTGCACGAAGTGCAAAGGAAATTGGAATTGATCGTGGTATAAAGTGGAATGAAAGTGTCGGAAATAAATCGTAGCACGTTGTGCAATGCGTATCGAAAGTAAAATTTGTTGCACGGGGTGCAACGCATATCAAATAAATTGTTGCACGAGATGCAACCTAAGGAAAGAATTGAAATCGTAAATCGATAGAACGAATCGTTCGGTTGCACACCAAACTTATGTTGGCAAGCGAGAAATTGACCGAATCGTGTCGGATTTTTGATAGAATCAAAGTTACGGTTGTGATCAAGCACGATCACTGCGAAAATCGTGAGTCGGAAGAGAACGTTGGCCTACTACGTATAGCGCGAGGGAAATGGCTTGAATTCCGAGGGGTATATGCCATACCACGTAGGCGATCAATGACTCGATTTCGAGTGGTATATGGTATAGCACTTGTGCGATAAATTGCATCGACGCTTTGTGAGAATTGCGGAAAGTTTGTCCGCAACGGACGGGGAGTACCGAGACTCGATTGAAGATTTGTATGACGGTATGTTGATGCAAGTGTTCTTCGAAATTCGGTTGGGACGATAAGGCGAGACTCGTGTCAATGAACGATACGTCGGACGAGAATGATAAGTCGGTCGGACGACCGAGACTAGCAAAACGATTAGGCCTTGACGCAATAATCGGATCGACGGGAAAGGAATACTCGAGATTACAAACGAGTCGCACGACTTGCGATCTCGGTAGAAACGTTGGACGAGACGAATCGAATCGCACGACTTGCGATCTCGATAGAAATATTCGGCTAAGGCGAATCGAATCGCACGACTTGCGATTTCGATAGAAATGTTGGGCGATGTGAATTGTAATCGAATCGCACGATGTGCGACTTCGGTAAGAAAGTTGGTTGACGCGAGAAGCCGTGCCTATGAAATAGTTGGTTAAGTTACGACGACACTCATTGAGTACGACTGAAAAACACGCGAAACTTAGAGGGCATGATCGTATAACTCGAGGGTTCGATGTTGGATAATCGGTAACTCAGTTACGCGATCAAAGTATAGCGGGATGCGGTGAATCAGAGAACAAGTAGATGCGTATGGAAAAGTTTGTTGCGAACTTGGATGTATGCGATACGAGTTAAGTTGACGTTGAAACGGATTCGAAGTCGACCCTCTTGCTATCGAAATTGATATGAACTATCAAGATCGATACGCAAGGAACGTAAGCGATGTGAGAATACAAAATGAAATGCGCCTTGCGCTATCCAAATTTTTGTAAGTAAGGATACGAGAATGAACGAACTTGGTTGATCGTAAATTTTGTGATTGATCAAAGACGAGACTATAAGTCATCGACGATTGCTCGAGTGTTATAGCATCTCGTGTGTCGACCCGCAAATAAGATAGACTCGAACTCGATGCGAGTAGATGTTTCGTAACTTGCGGAATCATCGACGGCAGTGCATGACTTGACTCGGAGGATAGTTGCGCATCAGTTGCGCCGATAGAAATGGTTTTGTCCGAAATTGGATAGTCGCATAGAATCGTCGGAACGTGATTTGGCTCCGAAATAAGATATAGCATGGTTCGTAGTAAACTGTCCTTCGTTAATGATCCACAATTATCGAGCGTAGCTTCGGGGCAGCTGACCCTAGAAGACTTGACTGCCAAATCAAATTGAATGCTGCAGACCGTAAGATGACCCATGCGATATCGCATATGAGATTGCACCGATAACAAATATAACACGGTGCATATTGACGATAAGAATAGGCGATTGCAAGAAACGTGCTATGCACGAGAGGGAACGATAAGGGAATGACTTACGAGTCATGTCGTTAGATTCGAATTCACCTTGCAATTGAGCTTGCGTGAATCAAAATTTACATTCGATGTTGCGAGATGGATAAGTTGGGAATTTGGCTATCGAATTCCTACTCGTTAGGAAATTGAATGTAAGGCGTATCATAAAGACCTTCGTGTTAAGGCGATTGTTGCCTTGAGCACTGTCGCCTTGCTGTAAACTTTCATGTCGGATAGATTGTGGCCTTTGTGCAATGTCAATTTAAACTTGCATCGAAGAATCTAAGCACGGGGACTATGTAAGTAACCAGCGGGCGTAGCCCTGAATGTTGATGCATTTGCAACTCAACGAAGAAAATCGTATCGAGATAAGTGCATAGCCAGACTTCGGAAATAGTTGGATAGCGACTTCGAACGCAAGGCGTTGCGGAGACTCGTTGTGATTGGATGCGCGACGGCTTGACGCAATGCATAGAATTGATAGTCCCGATGAAACATACGAAACGAGAAAGGCGATTTTGAATCGCGTCGCGTGCAGTGACTTTATTGAATGAATCACGTATGTATTGAATATACGTATGCGATGAAATTTCGAGAACGGTTGCTAAGGATAAATCCGATCGAGAGTACGGAGATGGCAAGCATAGGATTGAAATTTATGTCGCTTTGTTCCAATTTGCTACGACTGGACTTGGTCGAAATATACATATCTTCGGGACGCCTTGAATATAGGTACGAATCCAAATCGAGTTGTATCCAAATTCAAATCGAGCTGCAGGGAGGACTTGGAAATGTTAGTGAAAAGCTTGCGAGATAGTATGAAATCGAACAACATTGGTGGGACGAGATCGTGAAACGATCTGAAAGGCACTTAGTCGGAGTGTTGGTTTGGTTCGAGGACGAACCTTGTTTTGAGTGGTATATTCTGTAATGCCCCGCTCCGTACGGCGCATTACGCTGAAGCGTTGACTCAACGAGTCGCGTTGACGCAAAGGAAATGTATCGATGCAAAACGATACGAGAGTTAAGTTGTCCCGAGCAACGCATTGAACTAAGTCGATGCGAAGAGTTGCCTTGTCCCGAAAGAATGCATCGAGTTGAATCGATGCGAAGCGCCGCGTTGCCCCGAAGGATGAGTGCGTTGAATCGGCTCGAAGATTCTAAGAAATCGAATCGACCAAGGCGCAAGTCCGAATCGATGCAAGTATTGATTTTAGTTGGTTTCGTGTGCAGGTTATACTTTGACGGGAAAATATTAGAGGTCGATCTTTTGCAATATTTAGTAAGGGGTCCGCGAAATTAAATCGTCGCCTTGCGACGGGCTAAGACTTGGGCGCGCTAAGGCAAATCGGACGTATAACTCAATGAAGCACTAAGTGCTCGAATGGCTAAGTCAGGAGAGTGGCCGTGCAACAAAGTTATGGAATCGAGCCGCATCGGCTCGGCGAAACGACGAAGGCATATCGACTCAAGGTGGGGGATTGACTTCTTTTTACTCCTTCATTCGATAAGTCAAAATATCATTGTATGCTAAGTTAACCTATCGACGCCACGGACGTGACCGATCGGAGATAAAATCGTAGTGTGAGTCGAACACTAAGTTAGAACAATTGAAATGAAACGTGCATCAATATGCACGAGTCGCTATGGGACATTGGATATCGCTAAGGCGAGCGCCTCGGTGCGCAAGCCGTAAGAACATGGGATAACTGTAATCGGCGAGTGCCTTAGTGCACGAACCATACCGTGCCTTTGATGCACGAGTTAGACGGCTAGAACATTGAAAGACAATAGGTGTCACCCCCATTTCCTGTATTTCGTATTTGTACTCGTAATTTGATTTTTGGCACGTATTTTATTTTCTCGACTTGCGGACTCGGTTTCTCGTAAATGGGTTTGGACCATGGCTTGGTTTTATTTTGTGGAGTTGGTTTGGTTTGGTTTGGTTCATCATGAGTGGAACACCTTAGCCTATTCTCCACCTCCATTCCATCACAACCACCCTCATTAAAACCTACCAACCTTTTCTCTCTCTCCATAACTCCATTAATTTCTTACAACTTCTTTCTTCCTTCTTCCACACAACTCCCCAACCCATAGGCAAGTGCACCTTGCCATCAAATAAGCACCACTTTTTATTTGTCCATTAACTAGATTAGGCCATGGAGAACAACTTTAGAACTTGACATTTTGTGATTTGGAGCTTTCATTCTTCTAGATCTAGGTTTTAACCATTTTCGAAAATCCTTGGTTTTGATCTATTAAACTTCGATTTTTGCATGTTTTGATGCTTCCATGTGGAAGAGAATTCGATTTTACTCAAGTTAGAACTTTGAAAATCTAGATTTGGTTTTGATTTGGCTAAGTTATGAAGATTTGAAGTTTTTGGTGTTCTTGAGGAGTTCATCTCAGCCTTGGTGAAGGCTCTCGGCCAGTGCTCTTTAGCACTTGACCGTTTGCGCACCCCGGCCTGTGCTCTTTAGCGCATGGCCGATTGCGCATAGGCTCAGCCAGTGCTTTGCGCTGCGCTGGATTGCGTTGGCGCAAGCTAGCCATGCGCAAAGTAACCCCTGCGCACTCGACCATTGCGCAGTCCATACTTTGCGCAGTCTACCCTTGCGCAATCCTCCCTTGCGCAATCCAATTGATGCGCAAGGCATCCCCTGTGCCCCTTTAACCCTGTACCCCTTGACCCCCTGCTCAGTCTACCCTTGCGCAAGGTAACCCTTGCGCAAGGCAACTCTTGCGTAGCTCTTCCATGCGCAGTACATACCCTGCACAACCTACTTGTCTATGATGAATTGTTTATTTCTTTAAGCTTGGCTCTTCTATAGTCCTATATATATTGGTATTAATTTAGATATTTTACGCCCATTTTATATCCTTACGCCTTTTGTCATGAACTGATTTTACTTAATATGTTTGGAATGACTATTGTACATGACTTGGTATGGCAAGGAACTAGCATAACACGACAGTGACCCGTAGTGGTGCACTCCTGACATGACCAACCTGACATGATAGTGGCCCGTCGTGGTGCGCTCCTGACAAGTACCCTGACATGATTTATCTTGATAACTCGATAGTGGCCCGTGGCGGCGCACTCCTGACTTGACTTGTAACTTGTAACTTGACTCGTATAATCAACTTGACACCGTGGGTGTTCCTGCTTGCTTGCTTGTACAATCCACTTGTCTTGTCTTGCATCATGTCTAGGACGTGACTTCCTGGGTACCACGGCCAGGGACTCGTGCTAAATTGGATTAGGCTAATGATTAGATCAAACTAGAACATGGAGAATTCCCAGTCACAGGCAATCTCGTTATCTGGGCGCTTTAATGGACTTGTAGCTTGCCGACGAGTAGAGCACATTTTCAGCACACTGTCATGTGTTGCACCTCTAAGTCACCTAAGGGTACATTTGTCTCCCGGGCAATGTACCCACCTATAACTCTCAACCCGCGGAAGGATAACTGGATAGTCTGCAGGGCTTGGGACTGGAAATTCTCACTTGCATCTTGTTAGTAATTAGGCTTGTGATAACCCTAGTTAGTTAAAGTAGTAAGCCGTAGTACTTGCTTGGTCGATTGTGAATGAATGGTGTCCAGCTCTGTCTAAGTCTTGTCTAGCCCCTGTACCTGGAACTCTTGATCATGATTGTTTTACTTATCTCTAACGATAAATGGGTAGAGACAGTGAGCTATTCAGGCGAAGGGGTACAATCCCGGTCCTTGTTTGGTTTAAGGATTGTAACCTGGCTCCCGGAATGGTTCCACGTCCCTAGTCGTTTATCGCTCTGTGTACTTTTATTACTTGTACTTTCCTTTTATTCTTTATGTTCTGATATGCTGGCTTTTGTTCTTATTTGTGGCCTCCTTGTGGCACTTGCTCTTTCTGGGGTTTGACCCAGCTGGTTTTGTGTGGCCAGATTTCAGAGCAGCTCCCGAGGATCTACCAAGCTTCCAGCCCAATGGTGAACACTAGAAGGAACCAGGGCTACGAGTGGGTTTTCCCTTTTTGATTCACCCACTTATATGTAAATTTATTATTTTGAGGCGTTTGCCGACGAGCACCTGTTAGCTCGATGCACATTTACTTACTGTCTGCCTACGGGTTGTAAACATGATTAACAAATCCTAGGGTTGATCATGTATGACTGAACTCTTGCTAGTCCTATCATTTTGTACGACTAGCTTCATGATCATCCAATATGTAATATTTGGGACGCCTTATATATATATATTGGATGCTCTAATATCTTGTAACTCTGTTAATTGCTTGAGATTGAGACAATAGGCTTGACCTTAAGAGACTGCTGGCTTGTAGTAAACCCTCATATCTAGACAGCCGTGACCGTATAGTTGAGATGTATTCTATTTCAATATACGTAGCTGGCTATGTCTGCCCCCGCTCTCCAGTATTCTGGTTCTGGGGCGTGACAATAGGCGAGCGCCCTAGCGCGCAAGCCCCGAATATTGAATGCTAAGTTATAGAACATCGGAAGTATGGTCGAAACGTGCCTACGTGCACGGGATAATAAAAGATGGCTTCGTTGCGAGAGAATACAGTTGCGGTATGAATGTGGCGGAACTGTCGGATATGACATGTTGCCTCGAAAGGTGTTCGAGACCTTCGGGTCGTTCGGTTGACGAGCATTGAGTTGAGGCACGATGCCATTGAATCATCGAAACGAAGTGCGAAACGAAAGAACATAGAAAGCTAAATGGAAGAAATGCGAGACGATAAGTCTGAGTCTCGGACTCAAGACTATGTTTGGTTGTTTGAATTTAACTGTTGAATGATAGGGCGTTGCATGGTCGATTGGAATGGGCTCGAGATTAATGTGATAATAACTCGTGCACGAGTATCCCCCCAAACGGTTAAATGTCGGAGGTCCCCGGAACCGATTTGGCCGCGGAGGGATGGATAATCTTTGTAGGCGCACATCCTTAAACAAGATGGGAGAAGCCGCAAATGATGGCATGTAGCGGGAACGTTTCGGTTGTTTGGGATGTGACCCAACCCGTGAAACGCCGGGCAGCCCAACCAAATAGAGAGAAAAGAAAGGAACTCCTTTAGTTCATTCCGGCGCGGATACGCCAACGGCCCTCATATAGTTAAGGAACGATGGTTTGAAAGTGTAGGCGCATATGCGTCCCGCATAGAGATCCTGCTTAGAGATGCACAATAACATGACAGGGAAGGATTACGGCGTATTCACCTTGCGTCGGTGCAAGGGCGAGTGCGTCGACTTGGTAAGTCGCGTCACGAATCAAACACGAGATTGCTTGTTTGTTTGCCTATTCAATTCGATAACATGATGCTATGATAACATGTTTTACGCTTTCGAAGATGCCAGGAAATTGACCCTAAGGAGAACATAGCAAGATCATAAGCTAAGTTGCATGATTCAACATAAATATTAAAATGTCGGTTTGGAAAGATGATCTTTGCTTCAGTACATGCGAGGACGAACGTACTGATCCCCCACCAGCTTCATGCAGAGTGCAGGGAATAGATTGCTCGCGGCGAAGCGTTGCTTGAACGTGTTAAGGCTTGGAATGCCGAAGCGCATTGAAGCGTGCTATCGCATTGACGCTCGGACTACGCAGCTGGATTGATGCGGCCGAGATATAGAAGGCATGATGTATGGAACGGTGAAATCCTTTGTGGGCAAGAGAGAACCTGAGTGTTGTAGCCAATCTGGCATATATTGTTAGGCTATCGAAAGCCATTGTAATCTCAGTTTCAGATATCAATAAAGAGAATTGTTCCGTATACTCTGTTTCCTTTCGTTGTTAATATCGAATCAAAAGATAACCATTTTAAAACTTGTCATCTTGCCTTGCACGAGCGCAACTCCAGGCTCGTGCGGCATCACGCCCCCTGCGAGGACGATGATTCGGGTGATTCCGGGTGGGGGCGTGACATAGATGGGTACCCATCTACTGCCGCATGAGCCCCCAATTCACCCTTGGCCGTATAGTGTCTAATTTGATTATTTTTCTTGTCCTATTTGGCTGATTTATGGTCAGAATTTCTTCCAACTCCCAACATAAAAGTTGTAGATCTTTTCCTTGGCTTCAAGAATATGTTATTAACTATTTATGCAACTTTTCTCATTTATAATGTTGTAAGGATAGAACACGATAGTGGTCTGTCATGGCGCACTCTTGATAAGTAACCCTGACATGATACACCTCGATATGCTGTTGCGACAGCTAGCACGACATGACAAGTATAAAAGACCTGGACACCGTGGGCGATTGTGTTTGTACAAATAAACTGGTACTGTCTTGCATTATGTCTAGGATGGGAATCCCTGAGTACCACGGTCAGGGGTACCTACTGAAATTGACTAAGGCTAATTAACTAGAATGATTCAGTAGTCATGAAAAGATTTCCAGCTACAGGCAATCCCGTTATCTGGACGCATTAAGTTGACTTGTAGCCTACCGACAAGTAGGGCACATTTCCAGCACACAGTCATGTGGTGCACCCTTCATAAACGAACATTCGACCCGGATAACCGGATGGTCTGCAGGGCTTGTGGCTGTTGGGATAATCTCATTGCATCTTGCTAGTAACTAGGCTGTGATAACCCTAGTTAGTTAAAAGTATCAAGCCGTACTCTTGATTGGCCGTGATTGATTGGATGGAGTTTATTCTAGCATGTCTTATCCTGATCCTGTGCAAGATTGTGACTTGACATGATTATTGATGCTTGCCTTAACAATAACGATCGGGGGTCCAGTTCTGTTCAGGCGAAGAGTTACAACCCCGGTCCTTGTTTGGTTTAAGGGTTGTAACCTGGCTCCCGGAGCAGTTCTGTGTCCTCTCTTCGTTTATTATCTTATTGCACCCCATGCCATGCTCGTCATGTTTTACCTTACATCAACAAGCATGATTAATTATTTATACCGACCTTAGCAATAAAGATCAGGTGTCCAGTTCTGCTCAGGAGAAGGGTTACAACCTCGGTCCTTGTTTGGTTTAAGGGTTGTAACCTGGCTTCTGGAGCAGTTCTGTGTCCTCTCTTCATTTTTTGTCTTCACTATACCAATAGTATTTGAGACGGGTTTCTATTCAGGTGAAGGGTTACAACCTCGGTCCTTGTTTGGTTTAAGGGTTGTGACCCGGCTACTTGAATGGTTTCCTCGTACTCAGTTTACTGTTGTTATCTCTATTATTATCAGTTCTTTATTTATTATCTTTAATATTCTATTGTGATATGCTGGTTTTAGTTCCTAAGTGAAGCCTTCTTTGTGGCACTTGCTCTTTCTGGGGTTTGATCCAGCTGGTTTTGTGTGGCCAGATATCGGAGCAGCACCAGAGGATCCACCTGTCTTCCAGCCAGATGGTGACCACCAGGCGTAACCCTGGCAACGAGTGGGTTTCTTTTTGTCCTCCCACTTTATTGTAAATTATTCTTTTGAGGCGTTTAGCCGGCGAGCACGTGTTAGCTCGTATTGTACCTTATTTACTGTCTGCCTACGGGCTGTAACATGATTGACGGATCCTAGGGTTGATCATGTATGACTAAACTCTTGCTAGTCCTGACATTTTGTAACGACTAGCTTCATGATCAGCTGAATATGTAATGTTTGGGATGCCTTACTATTGTATATTTGGTGATCTTACATCTTGTAACACTTACTTGCTTGTGATTGAGACACTAGGATTGTTCATGACCATAAGAGACTGTTGGCTTGTAGTTAAACCCTCATGTATCTAGACAGCCGTGACCGTATAGCGAGGTGGGTTGCACTTCAATATACGTAGCTGGCTATGTCTGCTCCCGCTCTCCAGTATTCTGGTTCTGGGGCGTGACATGGTTTAAGTGGTGGCCCATGCAGGTCTTGTAAATCAAGATATGTGAGGGTTTACCGAATAGATGTCTCAATCAGTACTCGCCCTTGATCTCTGCTCGTATCTTCTGAATCCCTGTAATCTTGACCTGATCACATGCTTGTATCGTTGATCTGTCCTGGTCCTTCCTTATTGTTCCCTATGTCGTCTTCTTCAGCGGCATTGTTCCTGGATCTGCCGATCAGCAAGGCGGAGCACCTCCTGTGGACCAGCAGCAACCCGGAGATCAAGCCCAACATTCAGGAGTAGCCTCCAGAGTCATGCCTACCGGAGGAGAGCCACTAATTCAGCCCATCCAGCCTGCAGAGCCTGATGATGGCACTTTGGTGGGTCTCATCAGGTCCCTATTAGCTTCCCAGGATCGTCGCGGAGATGCCTTGCACCAGGCGGTGGCAGATGCTTTGACCAGAGGCGGTCATCAGGGTAATAGCGCGGCCAACAGCTTCATGCGCTTGAACCCTCCCTTCTTCGACGGCAGTGAAGATGCGATCGCTGCAGATGCATGGCTTCAGGACACAGAGGTGATTCTAGAAGCTGCCAGGACTCCAGAGAACGAGAAGGTGGCCGTGGTGCGCCTGCAGTTACTAGATCTTGCCCGCAGCTGGTGGGCAGCGCAGGCCGATGGATTGGTGGCCCCTATTTCATGGGCAGTATTCAGGTAGAGATTTCAGACCAAGTATTTTGATACTGTAGCTCGGTATGACCTACAGATGAGGTTTACAAATCTGAAGCAGATGGGCAGGACGGTCGATGGATATGCGGCCGAGTTCTCCAGACTTAGTCGGTTTGCTCCCACCTTGGTGGCGACCGAGTTCGATAGAGCCCAGCGGTTCCAGCAGAGGCTCCACCTAGAGATTTTATTGGCAGTAGAGCAGTTTGAGCATCAGACTTTTGATACAGTATTGAGAGCAGCTAGGAGGCATGAGTATACCTCCCAGAGGATCGTGGATAGGACCGGAGGTCGGAAGCGATCCCACGGTCAGATGAATCAGCCTTCGGCGCCAGCCCCGTCAGCCAGGGCCTTGACTATTGGAGCTCCGAGGCGGGCAGTCTCAGTGACGTCGGTTCAACATTCAACCCCGACGCACCCTCAGCAGCAGAAGCAGAAGCAGTCTTCCACAGTAGGATGTTCACACTGCGGGAAGCCAGGATATGTGGTATCAGAGTGTCGCAGAGCACAGGGTTTGTGCTTGGTTTGTGGTGCCCCGGACCACAGGGTTGGGAACTGCCCGAACAGGGGGAGTTCGTCGGTCTTCTCTAGTCCTTCAGTTAGAGGACCAGCACCAGTCCAGCCGCAGCAGCAGCTGCAGTACCCGTTTCCGAGGCCATTGCCGACGCAGGCCCAGGCATTCCAGCAACAGAGACCGTAGCAGTATGCCCAAGCCCAAGCCCTGATCCAGAGCAGGCAGAGGAATTTTCAGCAGAGGGGACCCGCACCCAGAGGACATGGTCAAGTGCTGGCTTTGACCATGGGAGAGGAAGGAGTAGCACCAGGTGAGGTGGTGGCAGGTACTATTCTCGTCAACACCTTTCCAGCTTCATTATTATTTGATTCTGGTGCCTCGCATTCATTTATGTCTGCACGATTCGCGACACGGGTAGGACTGGAGCCCGAGTCATTATCAGTAAGGCTCGATATACTTACTGGTAACGGACTTGTGGGAGTAGATAGGGTATTTTCCTCGTGTCGGATCGTAGTTAGCGGTAGAGAATTCTCCACTAGATTGATAGAGTTCCCGATGGCCGATTATGATGTGGTCTTAGGGATGGATTGGTTGAAGGACCAGTATGCTAGGATAGACTGCCACATTGGCATGGTTATTTTTAGCATTCCATGCAAGACGGAGTTTTCCTTCTCCCGAGGCGAAGTTGAACCTTCTCCTCCAGTGTTGCGGATGGCAGTAGCCGTAGTACAGTTACCTCGAATAGTCGAAGAGTTTTCAGATGTTTTCCCCAGAAGAGCTTCCAGGGATGCCGCCAGAGCGAGAGATCGAGTTTACCATCGACTTGATTTCCGGAACAGCTCCAGTGTCAGAAAGAGTCTACATGATGGCGCCATCAGAGCTAGAGATATTGTACAAGATGATTGAAGAACTCAGAACCAAGGGATTCATTCGTGCTAGTGGATCGCCTTGGGGAGCCCCGATGCTTCTTGTGAAAAAGAAGGATGGTTCGTCCAGGTTATGTGTAGATTATCGTACCTTGAGCTCAGTGACAATCAAGAACAGATACCCTCTCCCGAGGATAGATGACTTGTTTGATCAACTCCAAGGGGCAGCAGTATTCTCGAAGATCGACTTACGATCACGGTACCATCAGATCAGAGTCAGAGAGCAGGACATCCCGAAGACAGCTTTTAGATCCCGGTATGGACATTGGGAGTTCCTTGTTATGCCTTTTGGAGCAACCAATGCGCCGGCAGTATTCATGGACCTTATGAATCGTATATGCCTTATTTGGATCAGTTCGTGATTGTGTTCCTAGACGACATCCTGGTCCACAGCAAGAGTGAGGCGGAGCATGAGCAGCATCTCCGTGTGGTTCTCCAGATTCTCAGAGAGCACAAGTTGTATGCCAAGTTTAGTAAATGCGAGTTCTGGCTCGATTGCATTTCGTACTTGGGTCATATCATCACCCGAGGAGAGTACAGGTAGATCCCCAGAAGATCGTGGCTATTGAGTCGTGGCCAGTGCCCAGTACAGTCGCAGAAGTTCGCAGTTTTCTTGGATTGGCCGGCTACTACCGGCGATTTGTTTCAGACTTTGCTCGGATTTCAGCGCCATTGACCCAGTTGACCCGCAAGGATGTGCAGTTTGCTTGGACAACAGAGTGCCAGGATTCTTTTGAGAAGTTGAAGCGATGCTTGATGACGGCTCCTATTCTCACGCTTCCAGATGGAATCGGAGGATTCTCAGTGTACTGTGATGCTTCAGGCAGAGGCTTAGGATGTGTTCTGATGCAGCATGGGAAGGTAATAGCTTATGCGTCACGACAACTTCGTGATCATGAGAGGAATTACCCAACCCATGACTTAGAGCTGGCAGCTGTAGTGTTTGCACTTAAGTTGTGGAGACACTACCTGTATGGAGATAGGGTGGAAATTTTCACCGACCACAAGAGTCTGAAGTATGTTTTCACCCAGAAGGACCTTAATATGCGTCAGAGAAGGTGGCTAGAGCTACTTGTGGATTATGATGTCAACCTGCAGTATCATCCTGGGAAGGCCAACGTTGTTGCAGATGCATTGAGCAGAAGAGCCGGAGTTTATTTCCTAACAGCGCAACCAGAGCTGTTAGCCGATCTTCAGAAGATGGGTATAGAAGTTGTCCTCCCTTCCAGTATGGCATTGATGGCCAGCATGCAAGTTCAGTCTACTATCGTCGAGAGGATCCGGATGGCGCAGTCAGCAGATTCCAAGCTTCAGCAACTCAGAGCAGAGTGTGAGGCAGGACGAAGACGAGAGTTATGTATCCATGAAGACGGTACCCTTCGACATGGGAAGCGTCTTTGTGTACCCAGTAGAGATATCAGACAGGAGATCATGACAGAGGCTCACAGTTCGCAGTATTCCATTCATTCCGGTGGCACGAAGATGTACCGTGATATCCGCCAGCACTTTTGGTGGAATGGCATGAAGAGGGAGATAGCCCGGTTTGTCTCTCGTTGTTTAGTCTGCCAACAAGTTAAGGCTGAACATCAGAGACCAGCTGGACTACTTCAACCATTGCCAATTCCAGAGTGGAAATGGGAGCATATAACCATGGATTTTGTGACTGGATTGCCTAGATCCTCGGCAGGCAGAGACGCTATTTGGGTTGTCATAGACAGGCTCACGAAGGTGGCTCACTTTCTCCCGTTCAGAGTGGGTCAGTCGACGGCTCAGCTAGCGAAGATGTATCTTCGGCAGATTGTCAGATTGCACGGAGTACCAGTCAGTATCACCTCGGACAGAGATTCGAGATTCACGTCGCACTTTTGGTGCAGCTTGCAAGAGAGTTTGGGGACTCGCCTCCAGTTCAGCTCAGCGTATCACCCACAGACAGATGGCCAGTCGGAACGCACGATCCAGACTCTTGAAGATATGTTGAGGTCATGTACACTCGACTTCGGTGGTTCGTGGGAAGATCAAATGCACCTGGTGGAGTTCTCGTACAACAACAGTTTCCAAGCTAGTATCCAGATGGCACCGTTCGAGGCACTGTATGGTAGGAAGTGCCGATCCCCGCTAGCATGGGACGATGTCGGAGAGAGACAGATGCTCGGTCCAGAAGTGATTGCTTAGAAAGTTGAGGTGGTCAGAAGAGTCCGAGATCATCTTCGAGTTGCACAAGATCGCCAGTGTCATTGGGCCGATTCTCATCGGCGACCCCTTGAATTTTCTGTCGGCGACCATGTATTCCTTAGGATCTCGCCTACCCGTGGCGTCATTCGTTTCGGCGTGCGGAAAAAGCTTAGTCCTAGTTATATAGGACCGTTCGATATTCTGGAGCGAGTAGGAGATGTATCCTATCGTCTCGCTCTTCCACCATCGCTACGTGAGGTGCATGACGTATTCCATGTATCCCAACTGCGACGGTATATCCCAGACCCGAGCCACATCCTGGATCATTCGGAGTTGGTTGTTGGTACCAACCTTTCGTATGAGGAGAGGCCCGTGTCTATATTGGACCGAAGAGAGAAGACACTCAAGAACAAGACTATCAAGTTAGTCCGAGTTGCTTGGGGTCATCACTCTTTGGGTGAGTCAACGTGGGAGCGTGAGGATGATATCCGATCACGATATCCCGACCTGTTTGACTCGTGAGGTATAATGTCTTCCTTATGCCTCTTGTCTTCGATTCCTTGCTTGCATGATTGATTGGTTGATTGATTGATTGCCTAGTATAGCTTGCCTGTGATAGTATAGCTTATTCTTGTCTCTCTAGCCTCTTAATTAAATTCCGAGGACGGAATTCTTTTAAGGTGGGTAGAGTTGTAATGCCTGTGGTTCGTATTGCGTATCTTGGTATACGTATACGTAATTTGACCCGTATTGCATGTCTCTCTACTTAATTTATTCTAGCATTTCATTAGCTGGTTTATTCTTGGGTTGGTTCGGCTGGCTTGGTTTACTTTGGTTCATCATGAGCCAAGGTGAACCCTCCTACCTACCACCACCCTTCTTATTTAATCCATTCCCCTCATTCTCTCTCTTCATTTACTTCTTCTTCTTCTTCTCCACCATTACTTCTTCAACCACCAGGAGAGTGAGAGAGAGAGAGAGCTTAGGCAAGTGCATCTTGCTTCATGGAGGAACACAAATTTTATTGTTCTATTCTCTTCTTCACAGCATTCTAACACACTTTAGTACTTGGCATTTTTAATCTCCATGGCTCAATTTGTGTAGATCTAAGTTTATAGTATTTTCGGATTTCTTGAGTTTTGATCTACTTAAAATTGTTATTTTCAAGTTTTGATGGTTCCATGTTGTAGAGAATTTCGTTCTACCCCATTTTGACCTATGGAAGTCCAAATTTGGACTCACGGTGAAGGTTTTATGGAACTTGGAAGCTAAGGGTTCCATGGCCATCCTTCTCAGGTTTTCTGAGAAGATGGGTACCCACTTACTCAGCCGCATAGATGGGTACCCACTCACTCAGCCGCATGAGATTCATTCACTCAGCCGCATGAGATTCATTCACCCAGCCGCATGAGATTCATTTTACTCAGCCGCATAGATGGGTACCCACTTACTCAGCCGCATAGATGGGTACCCACTTACTCAGCCGCATGAGATTCATTCACTCAGCCGCACGAGATTCATTCACCCAGCCGCATGAGATTCATTTACTCAGCCGCATAGATGGGTACCCACTTACTCAGTCGCATAGATGGGTACCCACTTACTCAGCCGCATGAGATTCATTCACTCAGCCGCATGAGATTCATTCACCCAGCCGCATGAGATTCATTTTACTCAGCCGCATAGATGGGTATCCACTTACTCAGCCGCATAGATGGGTACCCACTTACCCAGCCGCATGAGATTCATTTCACTCAGCCGCATAGATGGGCACCCACTTACTCAGCCGCATAGATGGGTACCCATCTACTGCCGCATGAGCCCCCAATTCACCCTTGGCCGTATAGTGTCTAATTTGATTGTTTTTCTTGTCCTATTTGGCTGATTTATGGTCAGAATTTCTTCCAACTCCCAACATAAAAGTTGTAGATCTTTTCCTTGGCTTCAAGAATATGTTATTAACTATTTATGCAACTTTTCTCATTTGTAATGTTGTAAGGATAGAACACGATAGTGGTCCGTCATGGCGCACTCTTGATAAGTAACCCTGACATGATACACCTCGATATGCTGTTGTGACAGCTAGCACGACATGACAAGTATAAAAGACCTGGACACCGTGGGCGATTGTGTTTGTACAAATAAACTGGTACTGTCTTGCATCATGTCTAGGATGGGGATCCCTGAGTACCACGGTCAGGGATACCTACTGTAATTGACTAAGGCTAATTAACTAGAATGATTCAGTAGTCATGAAGAGATTTCCAGCTACAGGCAATCCCGTTATCTGGGCGCATTAAGTGGACTTGTAGTCTACCGACGAGTAGGGCACATTTCCAGCACACAGTCATGTGGTGCACCCTTCATAAACGAACATTCGACCTGGATAACCGGATAGTCTGCAGGGCTTGTGGCTGTTGGGATAATCTCATTGCATCTTGCTAGTAACTAGGCTGTGATAACCCTAGTTAGTTAAAAGTATCAAGCCGTACTCTTGTTTGGCCGTGATTGATTGGATGGAGTTTATTCTAGCATGTCTTATCCTGATCCTGTGCAAGATTGTGACATGACATGATTATTGATGCTTGCCTTAACAATAACGATCGGGGGTCCAGTTCTGTTCAGGCGAAGGGTTACAACCCCGGTCCTTGTTTGGTTTAAGGGTTGTAACCTGGCTCCCGGAGCAGTTCTGTGTCCTCTCTTCGTTTATTATCTTATTGTACCCCATGCCATGCTCGTCATGTTTTACCTTACTTCAACAAGCATGATTAATTATTTATACCGGCCTTAGCAATAAAGATCAGGGGTCTAGTTCT
Source organism: Iris pallida (assembly GCA_029216955.1). Lineage (NCBI taxonomy): Eukaryota > Viridiplantae > Streptophyta > Magnoliopsida > Asparagales > Iridaceae > Iris > Iris pallida. Next base: position 22,648 of record JANAVB010015520.1, on the reverse strand, counting down.
GCTCAGGCGAAGGGTTACAAACCTCGTCCTTGTTTGGTTTAAGGGTTGTAACCTGGCTTCCGGAGCAGTTCTGTGTCCTCTCTTCATTTATTGTCTTCACTATACCAATAGTATTTGAGACGGGTTTCTATTCAGGTGAATGGTTACAACCTCGGTCCTTGTTTGGTTTAAGGGTTGTGACCCGGCTACTTGAATGGTTTCCTCGTACTCAGTTTACTGTTGTTATCTCTGTTATTATCAGTTCTTTTTATTATTATCTTTAATATTCTATTGTGATATGCTGGTTTTAGTTCCTAAGTGAAGCCTCCTTTGTGGCACTTGCTCTTTCTGGGGTTTGACCCAGCTGGTTTTGTGTGGCTAGATATCGGAGTAGCACCAGAGGATCCACTTGTCTTCCAGCCAGATGGTGACCACCAGGCGTAACCCTGGCAACGAGTGGGTTTCTTTTTGTCCTCCCACTTTATTGTAAAATTATTCTTTTGAGGCGTTTAGCCGGCGAGCACGTGTTAGCTCGTATTGTACCTTATTTACTGTCTGCCTACGGGCTGTAACATGATTGACGGATCCTATGGTTGATCATGTATGACTAACTTTTGCTAGTCCTGACATTTTGTAACGACTAGCTTCATGATCAGCTGAATATGTAATGTTTGGGACGCCTTACTATTGTATATTTAGTGATCTTACATCTTGTAACACTTACTTACTTGCTTGTGATTGAGACACTAGGATTGTTCATGACCATAAGAGACTGTGGCTTGTAGTTAAACCCTCATGTATCTAGACAGCCGTGACCGTATAGCGAGGTGGGTTGCACTTCAATATACGTAGCTGGCTATGTCTGCTCTCCTCTCTCCAGTATTCTGGTTCTGGGACGTGACACATGGTCATTGGACAACTTGTCGACAAGGTGTAGTCTTCTCGAATGATCGTCGGGGCGCCGGGATCATTCGGCCGGGGGAAGCGAGTGCGGCTCAAGCAGGATGCCGGATACCGCATGGGAGTATCGGCGCTTCCGGGGCTAGCTACCCATGGAAGGGCGGCCCGATACCCCCCCGAGCCGAGTCCAAGAAAGCTTGACATTGCTAGTGACCACTCATATAGATGTGTCGGCAAGAGCGGCAATTCGCGTGTTTGCCTTTGGATAGCGTCAAGTACTAGCACGGCGTCGGTCGAATCATGAGACAGTCTAGCACGACATGTAAAGTCAGCAAGATGTAATCCCGTTATGTGCTAGCCTTGTATCAGCACGGAAGAAATGAGTTATAGCTTTGTCAGCAAGACACGTGCTTCAACACTATGCAAGGCTTTCGCGTATCAAGTATTGGCTTTCGCGTATCATATTGGCATTCGCGTATTGGCTTTTGCGTATCAAGTATTGGCTTTCGCGTATCAATATTGGCATTCGCGTATTGGCTTTCGCGTATCGGCATTGTTGGCCTAAGTTTGCATAAGTTAAGTCGAGGGCCATCACTTTAAGTCGAAAGGACCGTAATGTAAAGTTGGCTAAGTCAGGGAGTCGTTAGGCACGACCTCAATCTTGAAGCACGAACATGTCTAAGCAAGGTCTAGAGGCACGACCTGCACGAGTCGTCCCTTGACGTCGTTGGCACGAGTATTAGTAGAGGCACTTGAGTTTAATGAAAGTCTTGGCACGGCCGAGTTCGCATAAGTGCTCCTCGGCGAAGCAGTGTCTCGAATATGTTGAAGTCACGAATAGAATATGGCACGACCCTGCCGTCCCGAGTCGAAGTTCGGTCAAGTACCTAAGCAATGAGGCACTGCCTCGATCGAAATGCGCGTTGACATGATAGCACGACTATGTCGTCGCATAACGAGGTTGGTTAGACGTCAAGTCTTAAATTGATCCTAAGGCAAGACTAGCAAGACAATCGAAATGATTTAAGCTGCACAAAGTAAATGAACTGTCGGTTTTGTATAGGTGCGAGGAGCTCACTCCACCAGTATAGTTGAGTACTGACACCACACAGTTTTTATGTGCAGGCACATAGAAGCTTGTGGCGCAGAGCTCGCTTGGATGCGTCGAGGTACGGAGTTCCTTGGCGAGTCGAAGCGTGCGACCGTGTGAACTCAAAGACTTATACAAGACATAATGTATGGACATCGTCTTCCGAAGCTTTCGCTGGCTCAAGCACTGTAATCGAGAGATGAGAGAGAGCAGAGTGACTTGTAAAATGAGAGAAAAGTGAACACAAGACTTGTAATCAAGGCCTTGTGTCCATTGTAATATCATTGTTCAATATCAATAAAGAGTTCTTTTGAATAACTTGTGTATTGATTCTAAATTTTCGCTGCATGTTCAATGTTTCTGCTTGGGACTTCTGTGCGACGACCCCGTCGCCGCCGATGTAATCGGCCGTTGAAACTGCCTTGCACGAGCGCAATCTAGGCTCGTGCGGTATCACGCCTTAGCGAGGACGATCGCTCCTATAGGAGCGGGGCGTGACACGTGGGGTTGCCTCGGTTAATCTCTTTGATAAAATCATCAACCAAGGCCTTCATCTCTTCTACTGTCAGTTTACCACTAATCGAATCCATGGCGTCGTCAACTGTGATTCGTCGTCGTCGGCTTCATCGTCGTCGTCGACTTCGTCGGCTTCGTCGTCGTCGTCTTTATGTAAAGTCTTCAACAGAGACCTTACGAATGCACTGTTAACGTGGCCAACACCGGCGCGCGCATGTAGACCCTAATTTGCAGATCGAGAACGGAAAACAAATAAATTATTTGTAATTCCGGAGGACGTAATCTAGGAACAAATGGTGCAAATAAAACATTTGACGTCCATCCGTCTTCGAATAACCGCCCACATAATCTCTCTCAAATTAGGATTTTTTTTCGTTGTAAAAAAAGGGGGGTCAGCAGCAGTTGGGATCGGGAGAGGGGGGGCGTCGGGTGGGGGGCAGCAGCAGGGGCATCGGGGCAGCAGGGGGGGTATCGTCGGCGGGGCAGGGGGGCGTCGGGCAGGGCGGGGGGCGTCGGCAGGGCAAGGGGGACGTCGGGCGGGGCAGGGGGGTTTGCCGGGGGGGCGGGGGGGGGGGGGGGGGGGGGGGGGGGGAAACTGTCGGGGGCAGCAGGGGGGTTCGGCGGAAGGGGGGGCGTTGGTTTGTGGAAGGGATGATTTTTTTTTTTTTTGGTGGTTATGGCTCTGATACCATGTAGTAAATAATTGTTGTGTGTTTATTGATTGGCTACTCCACTACTTATAGGGAGTCTAGCTCCTCTTCATATTACATTTTCCAATGTGGGACTAAGTCCCTTATTAGTTCTCAACAAAACAATTTACACGAGTCAACCTTCTGGTTTCGCAGATTTACTCATCCTCATTATGTATATCTTCCAAGGAAAGTCATCTATGGTCTCAAACAAGTTTCTCGAGCCTAGTTTCAGCATCTCAACAGAATTTTTTTCTCCAGTTTGGGTTCATGCAAAATAAGACAAATCATTCTCTATTCATCTACTGTTCAGAATATATGATTCTATTCCTGTTTCTCTATGTAGATGACATCATTCTGACGGCTAATACTACTGCTCTTCTCACCTACTTCACCACCACTCTTGGAAATGAATTTGAACTTAGTGACAGTGGCTCTTTGTCCTTCTTTCTTGGTCTCGAGGCAACCTATTTTTAGGACTCTACACACCTCCCCAAACTAAATATACCATTGACCTCCTTCAGAAGTTCTCTATTACAGTGTAAGCCGTGCTCTATCCTAGTTTGTGTTAAAACTCAGCTCTCCACCAATACTGGTAATCTCTTTCCAGATGCCATGAGTATTGTCAACTGGTTGGTTCTCTGCATTACCTTACATTTACCCGCCGGACATTGCTTATGTCGTCCATCATGTGTCTCAGTTCATTAGGTAACCCCTCTCCCCCCACCTCATTGTTGCCAAACGTATCTTTCGATCTCTCTTAAGGATTTCCTAATTTTGGCCTTATCTTCCACCACATTCAGCTGATTCACAGTCACTGCCTACTCTGATGCAGACTTGGCAGCTTGTCGTGATTCTCTCAGCTCAACTACTGGTTAGTACGTTTTTAGGGTCCAAACTCATCTCTTGAACTGCTAAAAAACGACCTACAGTCTCCTACTCTAGTGCCGAAGCTAAATACTGCTTCCTTGTCCATGTTTATACAAAGATTACTTGGCTATCACATCTCCATGGTGAGCTTAACATCCCTCCACGCAAATACATCACTATGTTTTATGACAACCTTAGCACGATGTACATGGTCTCCAATCATAGCTTCTATGCTCTCACTAAACATATGGAGCTTGACTACCACTTCATCAAGGAAAGTTTTCTCTCTGGTTCTCATCGTGTGTTCTTTACAGATCAAGTTTCTGCTATTTTCACCAAAGGGCTTCACAAACATCGGTTTACTATGTTGCGGTCAAAACTCGTCTCTCTTGGATTGTCGAGTTTGTGGGAAGTGTTAAACCTTTGTGATTTCTTACATTTTTAACATAGTTGTGCAGAATATGTCAAAATTTGATTTGATTTAGTTAGATTTATTATGAGTGATTTTAGGAATCCTTGTTTTCTTTTATACTCTCTCTAGTCCTTATATATTGAGGCCTCCAGTTGGAGAAAATACACAAAAATTTATCAACATACCAACTTACACATTGATCCTAGTTAACCATGTTTGTACATATTAGAACAATAAAATGGGTCTCCTATGTTGATGGTACACATGCATGCATAGTTAAGTATGGTTAAATAAGTCTCACGGAAGCCCACTGACTGACTAATGGCATAGTCCAAGTTAACACCAATCACAATAGTGTACAATACTATTATAAATACAGATATCGAGAAATGGGCTTAGAAAGGGGAACAAGATCCCATGGGCCACTAGACCATAAATCCTCTCTCTTCTCTCTCTCTCTCTCTCTCCATCCACATCCTTTCTCTAAACAGGAATCACTAGTACCTTGGTAGGAAAAAGAAACAGAAGATAGTGATAAAGAAAAATGGAAGGAAGCATCGAGTCGAGCAAGGAAAACATGATCATAAACAAGTATCAGTTTATCTTTGCAAGCAACAACACTAGAAGTTCAAAATAAAAAAGTAGAGCTAGTGAGGATCCTAGTAGAGGTGGGAAGATTGCTTGCAGGAATGTGAGGAATTACTGGAAGCGAGGAAAATGAGTCGACGAGAATATAATGATTCATATCTTTGTGCAAAGAAAGCATTTGTGAAAGGATTGATTTCATTGGTCTCAAGGCAAAGTTATTTAAAGAATGAGACAAGTGGAAAACTATAAAATAGCTAGCATGTGACATGACTAGTGATATCACCAAAGCATAACAAAGATAATTTACCAAGAAACTTTACTTAACAAGAATAAGTTAAGTAATAAGCATGCTTAATGATGGGATGTGTTGTATAATTACAAGTTTTAATCTCTCATTTTATGCCTTAACAAAGGTAACATGGATCATAAGTTATTTTCTTTCTTCGCAACTGCAGGTATTAAAGGCTCAACTTCTAGCCAAAAGTAATGGCTTTACTGATGTGTTATACATTGATCCTGTGAATAAAAAGTACCTGGAGGAGGCCTCTGCGTGCAATATATTTATCGTGAAGGTAGTACCTTTTGAGTTACTAAATATTTAGATGGATTATGGTGTGATCATCTGCAAGTGAGAAATGGAATCAAGTTTACTAAGCTACTCCCGACTCTGGTTCAAGCCTTCTTAAATTTACCCTTTCCGGCCATTCATGCACATTAGAGATTATGTGCAGACAATTACAGAAGTGTAATGCGAAGCTGATATTACTTCTGCTTATTCTTGATATGTGATATCCAATATCTTGCAGGAGTTCCAACTTCGACAATGACACGTAGAAAGCTCTGTTTATGCTACAAAATTAAGTACATGCATACAAGAGAAAAAAAAAAATAAGTATAAGCATTACACAACATTCAAAAAGTGTCGTCATAAAGTTAATACATGACACTTTTGTCGTGTTGTTGAAAGTCAAAAACTTTCTATGACACCCCTCTAGACAACACCCAAAAAGTGTCATGGGAAGTCATTAATGACTATTATTGAGTGTCATTAAAACACAATTTTGTTGTAGTGGTGCATGCATACAGGAGAAATCAATACGGTTGATCTCCATTTTTGAAACTCCTTGTGCAACTTCATTGCTATTGGTCCACATCAGGCTAAATCTAGTGAAAAGCTCTCCTTAAACTTACATGGGTTTTCTTATGTATTGGCCTTATCTTCCAATTCAAAGTTATCAGAAGCATCCCAAGTGGTCTCTTCGTAAGTTATTTTTAATTTTTCTGCATACGTCTTGCCCCTCCTGACCGTCCATTAGTTGGAGCCTCGTGGCACAAGGAGTCTAGGATGGCCTTCTCTGAACAACTAATTTTTGTTTCCTTATGTGTAGGGAAAAGCTATATCAACTCCCATCACAAGGGGAACTATTCTACCTGGGATAACACGTGGAAGCATCATTGCAATTGCTCGTGATTCTGGATATCTGGTCACCATATTCTTCATATATTAGTATTCATATATAGCCCTTTTATGATAACTACCTTCTTCCTAAATGGACTTCCAGTATATTTCAATGGAGATTCTTACATTGTTTTGATTTTATGCTGATTAGGTTGAGGAAAGGCTAGTAACTATCGATGATCTAATTGAAGCAGATGAAGTATTTTGCACAGGCACTGCTGTAGTTGTTTCTCCCGTAGGCAGTGTTACATATCATGGTAAAAGGTAACTATCAATATCTGATCATCTTTCTTTCATCTACCTCAATTTCTAATAAATAAAAGAAGTTTTAGTAGCTAATGTTGTGTAAAGTGTATTTCTAAGTAGCTGTGTTACTGTTTGTCTCATTTAGTCACAAGCCACTACATAGTTCTCCCTCTTGTGCTTATATATTCAACCTCATCTGGAACAGTTACGACACTTGGGCGTTCCCTGTAATTTGGTATACGTTTACGACCAGGGACTGATTGATGTTATACATGTTTCTTTATTAAGGGCTGTTTGTAACTGAAATCCAACTCCTGACAATCAAATTATTCTGTTTATTTGGCAAGTTACAAACATTTTGAGTGTTTGATCCCATGTTATTCAGGTTTGAGTACAAAACCGGAGCTGATACTGTATCGCAAAGGCTATACAAATCCCTAACGGACATCCAGATGGGCCTTGCTGAAGACACGAAGGGTTGGACGGTCGAAGTTGTTTAATTAGGATGCAATGTTGTAAACCTAGCAAGTTGTAGAGAGTCGTGCTCTATTTATTTATCCAATTCTCAATGTTAATATCGCAGTTCACTCAGTTAATTTGTGCAACTCTTCGCCAAAGCATTCACTGTGTTTATTGTAAAGTTTAGCCATACTTGAGAAATTTGTTACCATCCGCCCTTGATTACGAAGTAATGCCTACCATGATAACTTTTTTGCTACATCTGTGGACACTTGGACATTTTCGGTTTGACAATCCCATCCATGAACACATAATCATTCATATAAATTCCACATGTAAAAGTAACTCTATGCGTCTTATTATTGATGGCACGTCAGATTGAGACGACGTTATTAATCTTGACACAAGGGAGTTGATATAGTCTGCGAACTAGGATTACAATGAAAATTTAAAGACTCAGAGATGAGTAGGAGGAACTGGGACAGGTAAGTAAGAACAAACCATTGTTTGATTGAACTGGGACAGCTGGTAAGAAGGAACAAACTATTTTATTCCTCAAGGTGAGAGGTTAAGAACAAACCATTGTTTGATTGAACTGGGACAGCTGGTAAGAAGGAACAAACTATTTTTTTTTTTTTTGAAGCAATGGATAATTGTGACGAACTCGTTTCCGCTGGGGTTCGAACTTCCGACCACTTGGGCCGCATGCATCTCTCTTAACCACTGAGCTAGAGGTCAATTGCATATATATAATATATATATATATATATATATATATATATATATATATATATATATATAAATGGCGGCGGCTACAGGAGACATCGGAAACCCTAGCTCTGCTAGGGCATCGCCTAATCGCGACGTGGAGCGGCCAACCGCCCCCCGGACCGGGGGAAAGGCAAGGGGTGGCGGGGGCGGTCGGTGGCGACCGGCATGTGGCGGTCGGCGGCGGCGGGCCGCCGCGAAGGGCGCGGCAGCCGTTGCACGCGTCCGCCGGCGCTGGAGCGCAGCAGGTTGACCGGGGAGGTCCGGCGACCCTCCCCCGGGGCGGCGGCGGCCGGCGACCCTCCCCAGGAGGGGGGGTGGCCGGGGCGGGCTACGGGCGGTGACTTCCCTCCCGGGCACGTTTCGGCAGGGTGTTCGACAGCGGTGGCCTCCGGGGGCTCCCCGATGGTGTTCACCGCCCAAAGAACATCGTCGGGATTGGAGGATGAGGAGGGGGCTTGGACTACGGTCCAGAATCGGAGGGTTCGGCGAGGAGGAGGGCAAAGATCGCAGATCCCTGAGGCTAGGAGAGGCACAACTTATTCGCAGGGATCGGACAGGAGGGCGGGGATAGCCAGGAGAGCGGGTCCATCGGGGGGACAGGCACACTCGGGGGAACGGGAGGGACACGCCAGGATTGCGTGGCGGCCCCGTGCGAAAGGGGTGACGGGGACGGCTGTCCCAGTTATCGGAGGGAGAGTTACTGCTGCGAACATGAGTGCCAGGCCCCTCCGACGACTTCTCCTCGGAGTTCGGGCCCGCGGCCTGTATCCTGGGCGGATGCATGCAAGGTGGGGGTCGCCAAGACGCCGGCATCGATGGAGTACGTTGCACCTATGGCGATTGGGGGTGAGCTCTGCGCCGACTTCCCAGCCGACGAAGTGGCGAAGGTGACGGCATTCTGGGAGAACACGTTAGTGCTGTATGTGTTGGGGAGCAAGCCCTTCTACGGGCAGATCAGAGGATATGCGGACAGGTCTGGCGGCCGAAGGGGAGCATGGAGTTCTTCTCCAAGGAGAACGGCTTCTACTTCGTTAAATTTGGATTGGCGGAAGATGTGACTCGGATACTCCAGGGGGGGCCATGGACGTTTGACGGCCGCCTCATTATTCTGAAGCAATGGACCCCTGACTTGAGGTGTGAGAAGGAGGTGCTTAATGCTGTGCCAGTGTGGGTTCATTTTCCTGAGTTCCCGGTACGCTTCTGGAGTGTCCCACTTCTTATGAGACTTGCCAGCCTCATTGGCAAGCCGATTAAGGCGGATGATGCCACCGCTTTCAGGTCTAGGCTGATGTATGCACGGGTATTTGTGGAGATTGACGCCAGGTTGGACCTGCCTGAGCAGTTGAAGTACAGGACACCTTCTGGCCAGTTCGCTATGCAGAAGGTGGAGTATGAGTGGGTCCCCCCCAGATGTCCGGCATGTGCCTGCTTCGGGCATCTCCCGAGTGCGTGTAGACGTGGGGGAGCTTCTGAGGTGGTGCCGGAGGAGGTAGTGCAGGAGGCAGGTGGTGCTGATGACTCCTCCGTTGTGGACCAGGTGGGCTTGATGGAGGATAATATGGAGGCAGACTCTTCCCCCATCTCGGGTGAAGATAAGGGGTCTCCGACGGAGGTTCTTACTCGAGCGATGGTTGAGTATGTGGGGACGAGGACCATGACCACTAGGAGTATGGGGCAGGAGGACAGGAGACAGGGAGATATAGACGCGCTAGCACTTCAGGTGTACAGTCGGAAGCGCCAGGCTACGGAGGCACATAGTGAGGACAGCGGACAGGGTGGGACAGAGAGAGTGTGGAAGGTCAATCCTAAATGGGTGGCAGTACTAGCACAGCCTCCCCCACAGGGGGACCCACACGGGGCCGCGGCCCCTGCTCTGCCCCTCCTTCTACAGGGGGATAGAGATGAGGATACCAGAGATATGGAGGTTGCACTCTCCCCGGGTGCCCCTTCAGAGGATGTTCAGGGGACGCCACCCCCGGTTTAGATGTCGGCCCTTGCCTGGAATGTCCGGGGGGTGTTCTCTGGGGAGATGGAGGGAGATTAGTGAGGTGCTGAGGAAGGAGCAGTGTGAAATCTCGATATTACTAGAGACTAAGATTAGGGGGGCAAAAACTCTGTCCCGTAGAACTCCTACGGACTGGGTCCAGCTTCACAACCTTGGTCTCTGTGATATGGCGAGGATCTGGGTTAGATGGAATGGAGCTAGTTGGGAGGGTGAGGAGGTTTTCATGTCTGACCAGCTGGTGGCTATCTCCTTCACCAACAAGGGGGGGTTCCACTTCTTACTGGGAGCCGTCTACGGGCACAATGACAGGAGCGTCGGGGAGACCTTGTGGCAGGACATCATCAGGCTGAGTTCTTTAGCGAGGCATCGGCATCTCCCTCTTCTTATTATGGGAGACTTCAATGCTACGCTATACCGGGGAGAGAAGCTGGGGGGACGGCCGGTGCCGGACCAGATCCTCTCATTTTCAGTCTTGCCTACTCCAGTCGGGCTCAGGGACCTGGAGAGGATTGGGCACATATGGACTTGGCACAACAAGGCGGAGGTGAGCAGGGTGGCATGCCAGCTGGATCGGGCTTTGGGGAACAGTGATTGGTTCCGCCTATTCCCCTCCTCTGTGGCTGAGGGGCTCCCTGCGGGGACCAGTGACCACTCGCCGATCCTGGTGCGCTTCGTGGAGAGTCCCAGATGGAGAGCCCGTCCGTTCCGGTATGACAACAGTTGGTTCCTATCGGCTGGCTATGAGGAGACTGTGGCGGGAGGACTTGGCCAGGAGGCGGTCGGCACTGCCCAGTTTTGTATGGTTCACAGGCTGAAGAACGCCAAACGCGCCATCAGAGACTGGGTGAGGGCACTTCTCCGGACCTCCTTACAGGAGAAGGAGGCGGAGTTGAGAGACCTGCAGTCAGAGCTTCAGGGCGACATGATGAGTGGGGAGATGGCGGCTAGAGAGAAGAGGTTGGCTGCAGAGGTCAACACCTTGAGGCTTCAGCAGGAGATTAGTGCGGCCCAACGGGCCAAATGCTCCTGGCTCAAGGATGGGGATCGTTGCACCAAATTCTTCTATGATGTCATCCGGGCGCGTCAGCACCGGAACCGTATCCAGAGACTGATTGGCAGGGCCGGACGCCTTGTGACCGACCAGATTGCTATCCAGGAGGAGGCTGTCCGGTTCTACTCTGAGCTCTATCATCAGACGGACTATCCCTCGGTTTTCCCGTAGCTGATTACGAAGACGCTGATTACGGAGTACGGCAATAGTCTTCTTATGGCCCCTATCCGGATGGCGGAGGTGGAGACGATTGTGATGCAGGCTAATGCTTCCAAGGCTCCTGGGCCGGATGGGTTCTCCAGTGGTTTCTACAAGCGCCATTGGAATATCCTCAAGGTCCCGGTCCTTGCGGCTGTTCAGGAGTTCTTTGATACGGGCAAGCTCCTGAAGGAGCTGAACCACACCTTCCTGACGCTTGTGCCCAAGAAGGAGGGGGCGACATCTCTTGCTGACTTTCGACCGATTGCTTGCTGTAATTATTTGTATAAAATAATTACTCATCTTATGTGCAGGAGGATGGAGGATGCTATGCAGGGTCTGGTATCTCGGAATCAGGCGACCTTCATTAAGGGGCGGTCTATTGCGGAGCATAGCCTGCTGGCTCATGAGCTGATTCGGGAGTTCCACAAGCCTGGAGGGATGAAGGCATATGTGAAGCTCGACCTGAGGAAAGCCTACGACACCGTCAACAGGGACTTCCTCTGTCATTTGATGGCTGCGATGGACTTCTCCGAGACTTGGGTGGATAGAGTCAGAGAGTGCATCACCTCTCCTACTTTCTCGGTCCTCATCCAGGGTATCCCTTACGGGTTCTTTGGTAGCAGCAGGGGGCTTCGGCTGGGGGACCCGCTTTCCCCCTACCTATTCACCCTTGTGATGGAGTATTTCACATGTTTGATGGACATCGCGGTACATCGGGAGAGGATTGTACCGATATACAGTAGGGTCTCTCCGGTGGTCTCTCATCTCATTTATGCTGATGACCTTTTGGTCCTGTTGAGGCCTTCCATGCGAGGGATGAGGGAGCTTGCGGCAGTGATGGAGGAGTTCAGACAGCTATCGGGCCTTCGGTTAAACAGGGACAAGAGCAAAGTCTACTTCAGCAGCTCTTGCACTTTGAAGGAGGAGCGGGCCTTGGAGCTTGGGGTGGAAAAGGGGGACCTACCGGTGAAATATCTGGGGGTGCCCCTTTCCGTCAACTACGCGAAGGATCGTGATTGTCAGAGTCTGGTGGATTTTGCACAGAGGAGGGTTGAGGGTTGGCAGGCGGCTGGCCTATCGTTTGGTGGGCGTATTGAGCTGGTGCGCTCAGTTATCTCTGCTATTGCTCTGTTCTGGCTCCAATCGATTATGGTTCCTTTGGCTACTATCAGAAAGATAGAGGGCATATGTGCCAAGTTCATTTGGCATGGGGGATCCATGCCATCTCTTGGGAGCAGCTCTGTCGGCCCAGGAAAGAGGGAGGTGTGGGTCTGCGCTCACTTGTTTCTGTCCGGGAGGCGGCGGGGATCAAGCTGGCATGGAGGTTCCTTCAGGGTGATTCTCTATGGTCGGCCTGGATGACTAGTCGGTATCTCCGGGGCAGAAACTTCTGGGTATGTGAAATTGACAACAACTTCTCTGTGTCTTTCAAGCATATCCTGAGGAACCGACCTGTTCTTCGGACGGCTATGCGGAGGAGGATGAGGGAGGGAGGGGAGACAGATCTATGGCTCGATCCGCGGATCTCAGGCCAGTCTCTCCTGGAGATTCTGGGTCCCCAGAGGGACGGCGTGGCATACAGAGGTCTGACTTGTAGGCACATCATCCGTGGTGGGGTCTGGAGGCCAGAGGCGTATCGTTTCACTGCTCCGTTAGGGGAGGAGATCAGACAGGTGCAGATCACTCCGACGGCACTGTCTGATGGCTGGATTTGGGCCCCTCCCGGCCGCTCGGGGGTGCAGGGGAGTTCCGATTTAGCAACTGCTACGACCTTGTCCGCACTCACTTCGATGATATTGAGGAGTACGACTTTGTCTGGGGGAAGGGGCTTGCCAGGAAAATGCAACTGTCTGCATACAAACTGGTGCTGGGCCGGTTACTTACTCGGGACAGATTGCTTCGGTTCGGGGTTTCTGTCCCTGACCCTAAGTGTGTTTTATGTGAGACAGAGACTGAATCCATTGGGCACCTGTTCTTTCAGTGCCATGTGGCGTGGAGCATCTGGGCAGAGCAGAGCCGGAGACACTTGGAAGGGGTTGGAAGGGAGCGTGACTTCAAAGAAATCCTTAAGTGGATTGGTGATTGCAGGGGCAAGGAGCAGAGCTGGGCTAGGCGTGCTAGATTGAGACTTGCTGCATCAGTTTGGCATGTCTGGCGGGAGAGGAACCGACGCATCTATGAGGGACTATCCACCCCACTGGTGGGCATACTTCATAACATTGAGTCGGATGTACTAGTAATGTCCCCCTGAGCCGGGATTGTATCTCTATGTTGTAACCTTATTGAGATGATGGAATAAAATTTACCCTTTTTCCAAAATATATATATATATATATATATATATATATATATATATATATATATTAACCACTGGGTTCAGCATCTCTCCATGCAGTTTGACCACATCCTCTTCGTTCCTGATGTTTGATCACATCTATCTCCATGCAGTTTGACCACATTCTCTTCGTTCCTGATGTCTGATCACATGTACAAACTAAAGAGTTTGGGTCTCTGCCACTCATTTGAAAATTCCTAGAAGCTTTACAATATAATAAAGATCTCTCCTTGGAAATGTTGCTTTCATTGAGAACATTATGGGTCTCTTTTTTCATTGAGAACATTACGACGGTGTTGGAGATGCTGAAGAAACGAGGGCAGGATAAGTGGAGAAGAAGAAGAAAGACCCTGCACTGGGAAGCAGGCAGCAAGGGTAAGAGACAACAAATGGAAACATAGCAGAATAAAGACGAAAGTGCATGGAGAGATGCTGGACCCAGCCTTTCCCGTATGTTTCCCGTAAAATCAATCCCGCACAGGAAGGTCCTCTCTCTCTCTCTCTCCTCTCTCTATATATATATATATATATATATATATATATTTGTGGAAAAAGAATAAATTTTATTCCAAATGCGACGCAATAATCTTACAACATACAATCATGGTGGGACTCCCACACTTCAGTTTTCCTTAGCATTTACATCGAATTCAATGTTATGGAGGATGCCTACAAGAGGGGAGATTAACCCCTTGAAGATACGACGGTTTCATTTCCTCATACATGCCAAACAGCGGCAGCCAGTCACACTCTGGCGGTCCGGAACCAGTCCTGCCCTCTTCCTCTGCTATCTCGGAGCACAGTGATGATGTCCCCAACCCCCTTTCCGGAGTCACATCCACCCAACACCCTGTTTTGCTCAGACCAGATCTGTCATGACAGGTCACACTCAAAGAAAATGTGCCTTATAGATTCATTCTCTACACTGCATAGCACACACTTAGGGTCAGGGACCTGAACCCCAAAAGCACTAAGTCGATCCCCCATCAGAAGACGATCAAGAAGAAGCCGGTAAACACACAATTGCATCTTCCTTGCAAGTCCCTTACACCATACGAACTCATAGTCAGTACTCAGAGGAAAAGTGCGCCTAACGAGATTATAGCAGCTCCAGAACTGGAACTGTCCAGTCCCAGTAGAAACTCCAGGTGGGTCCCAGACCCATCGATCACTGACAATACTGGGTCCAAGGCGACTGTCCTGATAATCTCACCAAGCCCCCTCGGTATAGCGGTAGGAGGTCAGACCTCCACTCTCCATCTCGGATAATCCGTTGGCAAGTCAGACCCCTTCTGTCCTCCTGATGCGACGGTGCTCCCCTGATCTCTAACAAAGATTGACGATCAATCCAAGGATCCCGCCAGAGGTCCGTGCCAGTCCCATCCTTCATGACCCTTCGGATTACAGATTTGAGTACCCCCATATGCCTCAAAATAGTCTTGAAAGTGACGGAATGATTGTTGTCCATGGCACAGTCCTAGAGATTGCCATGTTTACATATCTGTTATGTATCCAGTCAGCCTAGAGGGATCCCCTATTGATAAATCTCCATGCCAGCTTCAGCGCCGAGGCCTCCCTGATCTCCAACAAAGACCGTAGCCCCACTCCTCTCTCCTTCCTGGGACGACAAAGCTGATCCCAGAAGATCGCATGCTTACCACCCCTCCATATGAAGTCTGCCCAGATCCGCTCCACTTTCTGATAGTGGCAATAGGAAGTAAGATGGATTGCAGCCAGAAATGAGCTACGGCTGATATCACCGATCTAACCAGCTCGATGCATCCTCCAAAGGATAAACCAGCAGCTTGCCATCCTTTAACCCTCCTCTGGACGTACTCCACCAGACTATGGAAGTCCTGATCCCGTGCATAGTTAACTGTGAGAGGAACCCCTAGATACTTCACCGGTAAATCGCTCCTCTCGACTCCCAGCGCGCCGGCCAACTTCTCCTTCTGGGAGCAGAGGTAGCTGAAATACACCCTGCTCTTCTCTCTGTTCATTTGGAGGCCTGAAAGGGATTCCAGCTCTCCCATAATCTCTGCAATCATGTGTATACCATTCGTAGATGGCTGGATGAACACTAAGAGATCGTCTGCATAAATAAGGTGGTAACCGGGGGATCAATCCTTCTGAACAATGGAACCAGTCTTCCACGATGCACTGCCATGTCCATCAAGCATGTGAAGTATTCTATGACAAGCGTGAATAGGTAAGGGGACAGAGGATCGTCTTGCCTAAGTCCACGGTTGCTTTGGAAATACCAAAATGGGGTGCCCTGGATGAGGACAAAGAAAGTGGGAGTCGTGATGCATTCCCGGATCTTCGCGACCCAGCCGTCGTCAAAACCTTTGGCAGACATCAGATGACAAAGAAAATCCCTATTGACCATGTCATAGGCCTTCCTCAGATCCACCTTCACGCATGCCTTCTCCCCGCCAGGTTTACCGAAGCCCCTCACCATCTCATGCGCCAGCAAGCTGTGCTCCGCGATCGACCTCCCTTAATGAAAGCGGCCTGGTTCGGAGAGACTAAGTCCTGCATGATCCCTCCATCCGCCGGTACATAAGGTGCGTAATTATCTTATAAAGATAATTACAACACGCAATAGGTCTGAAATCTGCCTAGCGATGTCGCTCCCTCCTTCTAAGGCATAAGTGTCAAGAAAGTGTGGTTCAGCTCCTTCAACAACTTTACTTTGGTAAAAAACTCCTGAACCGCCTCAAGGACCTGGAACTTCAGAATGTCCCAGTGTCGTTTGTAGAACACACTGATAAAGCCATCCGGGCCTGGGGCTTTGTTGGGATCCGCCATCGAGATAATAGTCTCCACCTCCTCCATAGTAACAGGGGCAAGTAATAGGCTATTCCCATAAGGAGTCACCAACTTCTTCGTAACTACATCCGGAAACACAGACAGATAGTCAGTCTGAAAATATAACTCAGAGTAGTACCTGACGGCCTCCTCTTGGATCTTTGCCGGCTCTTCCACCAGATTACCCTCCACATCAAGCAGGTGGGAAATATTGTTCCGATGCTGTCTGTCCGAATGACATCATAGAAGAACTTGGTGCAACGGTCACCATCCTTCAGCCAGGAACATTTAGCGCGCTGTGCCGCACTAACCTCCTTCTGGAGACGCAGGATGTTGACTTCCCCTGTCAACTCCTTTTCTCTCGCCGCCAGATCCCCGTTCATCATGTCAGATTACATATCCTGCTGGATGGTCCGGAGCTCTGCCTCTTGTCTTCTAGCGAAGTCTTGGGCAAAACCTGCACCAGCTTCGTAAGGATCTCTTCGTGGCCTTGAGCCGGTGCACCATACGGAACTGAGTCGCACCATTCTGGCGGCTAGAAAGGCCCTCCGTAACAGCTTCCAAGTAGCCTTCTGAGAGATACCAGCTATTTGTACCGGAAGGGACGTGACCTCACAGTAGGTCGGTCTGTGAAGCCAACCCTGATGGGGAGTGGTCACTCGTCCCGGCGGCCAGATCCTCAGCCGAAGAGTTGGGGAAGTACCGAAACCACTCCTCATTGCCCAGGGCTCTATCCAGCTGGCAAGCAACCCTGTTACGGATTGCTTTGTTATGCCAGGTCCAGATAAATCTCGAGTGCGACAACCCCTGAAGCCCCGTCTGAAGCAGACATCTCTGGAAGTCATATAGGACCGGATCAGGGACCGGCCTGCCTTCCACCTTCTCCCCTCTGTGTAGTAGGACATTGAAGTCCCCATCAGTAGAAGCGGTAGGTGCGAAGAAGCAGTAGCGGAGGCAACCCTGGACATGTCGCTCCACAGGGTCTCCCGCCGTCGCCTGTCGTTGTGGCCGTACACCGCTCCCAGTAAGAACCGAAAACCACCTTTGTTCGTAAAAGAGATGGTAATCAGCTGATCTGCCATCAAGATCAAGTCCCCATCCCAATAATTAGAATTCCATCTGACCCATATCCTAGCCATGTCGCAGAGTGCCAGGTTGTGGAGTTGGACCCAATGAGATGGGGTCCAGCGAGCTAAAGTCTTCTCCCCTTTAATATTCGTCTCCAGCAGGATAGAGATGTCACACTTCTCTCTGTGTAAATCCCACAAATCTCCCTCCATCTCCCTAACGAATACGTGCCCCGCGCACAGGCGATTATCGCCATTAATTATTTAGAGATAGGTTCCCCTGAATATCACCTGGACTGGAACCTGGGGGTGGTACCACATCCATCGCTATCATATCCTCCTCCATCCCATTAGTAGGGGACTGCTGGTAGCTGCCTGGGAGAGCACCAGAGCCCAGGCCGGGTTGTCCACACAGAGCGCCTCATCCCTAGCAGGGGAATGTCTTTCCACACTGGAGGGACCATCTCACAGTGGTCCAGCACGTCTTTTCCTGCTATAGACTATCTTCTCAGAAGAACCGCCATCGACCTGCACTTCTCTCCCAAGGCCACCATACCTCTGGTGACCATACTCCTTGCGTTGAGAAGGTGATCATAGTCCCACTAGGAGGAGCCGGCTGGGGCGAGATAGTGAGGCAACCCCCAGCCTCCTCCATCGGTTGGTCCCCCTCCTGCATGATATCTCTGCTCTGTCATCCCTAGATAGAGACTATCGCCCGTGGTGGGCCAGGCACCTCAAGAGGGGAAGCATACGGCGCCGACTGTGATCCTCCTGACGGGCATGAACTGTCCAGATGTCCGAAATACGTACACTGTGAACAGGTTGGGGGGACCCATTCATACTCCACCTTCTGGGTTAGAACCGCTCTAGAAGCACTTCATACTCCAGTAGAACTAGTAACTCCCCTCCAGCCCGAATTAACGAATATTCGAGCATACATCAGCCTCGTCCGAAAGGCTGTAGCATCATCAGCCTTGATCGGGGTGCCCACCAAGCTGGCAAGTCGTATCAGCAATGGGATACTCCAGAACTGAACGGGGAACTCAGGAAAGCGTATCCAAACCGGGATGACACTCAAGACTTCCTTCTCACAGCGCAAATCTAGGGTCCACTCCTTCAGAATGATCAACCTACCATCAAATGTCTACGGACCACCTTACAGGATCCTGGTAACATCTTCTGCAGCCCAAACTTCACATAGTAGAAGCCATTTTCCCTAGCAAATATCTCCATACTATTAGGCTGCCAGACGCGTGCCGCATACCCCCTGATCTGCCCATAGAATGGCTTGTTGCCCGGACGTACAGCACTAGCGTGTTTTTCCAGAAGGTAATCACTTTCTCAATCTCCTCTACAGGGAACGATGCCCGAAAGCCGCTCCCTACCTTCTTCGGTGGCACATACTCCATAGAAGTGGGACTTTTAGGCCCCACCGGTATGAAGATCTCAGCCCAGGACCGTCCCGCTGGGCGGGGAGCCGTTTCCTGTGAGCGGGTGGCAACCACAGGGGTAGGAGACCCTGCACCCTGACCTCCCAGGTCCACCACTTTGCCCTTTCCTTTTTCCACCATGGTCGCCTTGGGATGCCAGCCCACTGTTCTCCCATTAGTCACCGCAGGGCCACGATCCGACGTCCTCAGCACCGATCCCTCTCCGGTTTCCTTCCAGCAAAAGGGCACATCTTTTGGAGACACTGTGTGTCCCCCACCGTGCTCTCCGCCTTGGCCCCCCGACGTCTCGTAACTATCGTCCAGCCACCTCCCTCCTCCTGCCCCCTTGAGACATAGTCCCAGATCCAGGTTGTTGATCTGGAATTCACCGAGTCGTCCCACCCGACGATCCCCCTACAAACGCCATCGGGCCACCCCGGCCCCCAACGCAGCCGACTACGGGACCACCGGCGCTGCCCGACCCGGTGCACCTGCTGTCGGGAGCAACCAACTTCATTGCCAGCGCCATTACGCTCTCTGGCCGGGCCATCCCCTCTGCCGGCACCCGAGCCCCCTCCGTCGGCGCCTGGGCTACCTCCGCCTAAGCCCCCTTCATCGTGCGTGCTCTGACCACGTACTGGCCAGCCCTGCGCCCGCTTTCTGAGCCGTCGCCGCCTGCGTCACCGCCTCCTGCCGTCGTGCCGCCAGTGGCCGGTCTGCCCCTGACCGGTCCGTCGCTCGCCGCACCGCCACTTGCAGCACCGGGGTCCCACGTGAGGGACCGTCTAAGGTTTGAAGCCCGATCGCCCAAAGCTATTATATTATTATTATTATATATATATATATATATATATATATATATATATATATATATATTGAAAAATGGTAAATTTTATTCCAAAAACAACACATACAATCTTACAATCATGAATAGTCCCCCACCCATTTAGGGTGCCATAGCAGTTACATCAAATTCTATATTATGAAGAATGCCTATAGAAGGGGTGGTTAGTCTCTCGAAAATGCGACGATTTCGTTCCCTCCAGACATGCCAGACGGAGGCTGCATAATCTGGCAGTCTGGAACCATAGCCCCCTCCTTCTGCGGTCTCGTATCCTGGTAATGATGGCTCCAATCTCTCTGCATGTGTCACATCCTTCCAATGCTCTGCGGCACTGCTCAGTCAAGATATACCAGGATACCTCGTACTCAAAGAACAAGTGTCTTATGGATTCATTGTCCACTTCACACAGTATACACTTCGGGTTGGGGACTTGGATCCCAAAGGAGATGAGTCTGTCCCTCGTCAGCAGACGACCAAGCAGCAACAGGTAGACACACAACTGCATCTTACGGCCGATCCCCATGCACCAGATGAAGTTATAGTCTGCGCTAATAGGAGATGTACATCGCACAAGGTTGCAGAAGCTATTAAAACGGAACTCCCCGTGCCTCCAGTAGCTCCCAGTGGATCCCAGGTTCAACTATCTGCCGGCTGACTCGGATCAATATCAACCGTGCTGATAGCCTCTCCAAGCTCCAATGTATGGCGGTATACCTCAGGTCTCCACACTCCATTTTTGATAATATGTAGGCAAATCAACCCCCTACCAGCCTCCCTATGTTCTGGTCGCCCAGAATCTCAATCAGAGATTGACTCTCTAGCCACGGATCCCGCCAGAGGTCAGTCCCAACTCTATCTCTCATAATCCTCCGAATAGATGATTTGAGTACAACTATGTGGCACAAAATATGTTTGAAAGTGACAGAGTGGTTGTTATTGAGGAAGAAGGTCCAGAAGTTGCCCCTTCATATACCGACTGTACATCTAATCAGCCCATAACGATCCACCTTTGATGAACCTCCATGCCAGCTTCAGACCAGAGGCCTCTCTGACAGACAGCATGGGTCTAAGCCCCATCCCTCCCTTCTCCTGAGGGCCGCAGAGCTGCTCCCAAGAGATCGCATGTATGCCCCCTCTCCAGATGAAGTTGGCGCAAATGTTCTCCACTTTTCGGATGGTAGCAATAGGGACTAGAATAGACTGGAGCTAGAAAAGTGCCAGTGCCGAGATGACCGATCTAACCAGCTCAATGTGCTCACCAAATGATACGCCAGCAGGCTGCCACCTTTCGACCCTCCTCTGAGCATACTCCACCAGACTGTGACAGTCCAGATCCCGTACATAATTGATGTCAAAGGCACCCCAAGATATTTCACTGAAAGATTGCCTCTATCAATGCCATCGTGTCACGACCCGCACCCTAGAGTAAGGGCACGAGAACGTAACAACGCCCAGCCTACGCCGCAGTGTCGGTGGTAGAACGCTGTCCTAGGTCTCATGCATCTAACAGTATAAGGCTAAGCAGTTTATACTCACCGAATGGGGGTGACATAGCAGAATATAAACTCAATCACATCTAAGGTAGAGCATAATGGAAGATAGATAAAACATGAAATCTAAAAGAGATACAGCAGATAGAAGTCTAAGTGTCTAAGATACATACCCAAATACATCTCAAAGCTCAAATACGGAAATCCAAATACAATCTCAAGACAACTGAAAATAAACTGAGCAAAACCCTAGCTATCTATACGACCTCTACTGTGTCTCCTCTAGGCTAGCAAGCAACCTCCAAGCTATCTGTAAAATTTATCAATGGGTCCAGTCAGGACAGGAGCGAGCACAATACATCTCAACAAATCATAGCAGGTTAGAAAATATAATCATGCAGTAAAGTAAGATACATGATCTGAAAAAATACAGTATGAAAACAGAGAGAGAACTGTAATAGAAATATCTACTAAATAGAGAACTAACAGTGGCTAGTGATGTAGAGTACATGATAGCACATGTGAACAGAACAGATTTGTACATGATCTACACTAAAGAGTTTCACATGATCTACACTACTATGGAATTGTTCACATGACTACTAGCACTCTCCGTTTTCCCCAATCAATACACAAGGATCTAAGCAGGTAATGTTATTGTACATGATATCACATGGGGGCCCATGAAAGGGTGCACATGATAGTATACATGAAGGCTCCGTGAACATGAGAGTACATGATTCACAGGAGTGTACATGTATGGTGAAAGCACAGGAGTACATGATGAAAGTGAAACACACATGACACAATGTACCCGATGCTCCGGGAGGATAACATCGCATGAAGAGATCCATATAATACTAATCCGTGATAATGTCGTGACAGCATCAAGTAAAGTAATCTAAAGCAGAAATATAATTCTAAGCAGGATATGAAATGATCAGAGAATTTACTCGCCTGATAACATGAACAGCTGATAAGTATAGGGGGTCCAACTAAAGCCACAAAGTCCTATTTAAAGCAACACAGGTTACAAGGTGTTCAAGTTGTAATAAATGAATCTCTACAAGCAATCTATATTATCCTAGGTTCTTCTAAGTCAAAACAACTCTAGGTCAACTCCGGTCAACAATCTAGTCAAACTAGGTCAAGTGTTGACTTATAGTTGACTTTTGGTCAACTGGTCAAATAGGGTCAATTCTAGTCTAATTATTAAAGATATAAAGTGTACTTTGTTATTGGTACGTCGAAACTTACGACACGCAAATTGAGATGAGACGATCAACGATAAAGTTTAATCTTATTATAGTGATCCACGTGTCCATCTTGTCAATTTTAGCGATGTGAGATCACTGGAATTGACTGAGCTCAGTTTCGTTGTACTAATCCCGAAGTACGAACATTATAAGAATTAATTATTAATAAATTATAAAAA
>JANAVB010015519.1:0-28794 GCA_029216955.1 Iris pallida | reverse complement strand
ACTTGCATTTTAGGCCTTACGTGAAGCTGTTTGCTTATAGTTATATTTTTAGGGAATTTTCTATCCCAAGAGTTGGTGCCAATTCGACCACTTCTACAAAGACAATTTATTAAATTTTTTTTTTTTCCTTTAGGTGTGTTTGCCATTATTTTCTCGATCCCAGATGCGGACATGATTTTTCAGGTTGTACACGAAGCGGTTTGCTTAGTACATTTTTAGGAATTTGAACCCAAGAGCATGGTTCACTGTATTGGTATTGTCCAGCGCTTGTAGCTCATGTGGAAAGCAGCAGGACACTAGGCGGGGTCGGCAGGGTTCGAGCCCCCCAACCGTAAGGACGTGTAGTGTGTGTGGGTTGTAATAAAAAACTGTATCAGTATTGGACCCTTCTTAATGGCAGTTTTCGGACGGTTTCATAGGTTCCAATGGTTTTTGTATTGGTTGGTTTCGGTAGCTTCGACAGTTTCGGTAGCGGCTGATACTACGAACTATGCCCAAAAGTTGATACCAATTGGATTTTACTGCTACAAAGACCATTTAACAATGTTAAAGTCTCTGCCGCTGAACAATACTCAGGAATTGTAGTGAGGGTCATGGTTGCATATTTATATTATTGTCACACCCCCCGGCATGTCAAATGCCCCCTTTTTGGGAAGAATGCTAGTTCACGTGGTGGTATATGTTTTCACACAATCCGCTTAAAAATACGTGCAATAGGAGATACGAATCTGGGTTGCGCTGCCCCCGCACCAAACTCTGGAGTTGTAGTGAGGATCGAGGGTTATGTTTTTAAATTATTCTAATAGCCTATTTGTTGGAAAATATTGGAATAGAGCGCGTCTTCTTCAGTTAGGATTGTGCTTTAGTGATTTATCCATTTGTGTTGGATTTAGGAAATTTTCGATAAGTATGACGATCTACGAGTTTCCATTATGTTAATCAATATGGCCAGGCTATTTTACGTTAGTGCATTACTTGTTTCCCCTATTTATACTGGTACATGGTAACTACAAATTGGATGTGTGGATGCTATAAGTGCATGTGATTTAGGGCTTGCTCCCCTTATCAGGCTTCCTTTGATTATTTGAGCCAGCAGTATACCAAGCTACACAATGCCATATAATCCGAGTTCTACGAGACTTGTTATAGACAACTGTTATAAACCGAAATGGTCTTGTACATATTTTCTTTAAGATTTCTTAAGGTATGTCATCGAAATCCTAGATTGAACTTGGTAGTCATGTAGGTGTACAAGCATTAGCATTTAGCAATCTAGCGTAAAGTTTAACTGTTCGGAATGTTCAAATGTTGGTGCATATATTTGGGTTTAATTTTGTGGAGATGATGATGACAAGTTAAAACATTCCAAACAATGAAGATCTCACTCTTATAAATTTCCTTTCGGGAAGTCAATGCTTCAATACTTCAGTAGCTTTTGTGAGTAAGAATCACGCACTTCCAAGGAATCTTGAGAATGGATACAACAACAATAAATCCTTTATCCCAAATTTCTGGGTCGGCTGTTTGAATCCTCTTCTTCCATTCGCCTTTGGTAAGGGTCATGTCCGTTGTAACGCTAATGAAACTCATATCATTCTAACACTTCAAACCATGTTCGTCTGCCTCTACTCCTACGGGATCCATTAACTACTATATTATCGCTCGTCCTTACGGGAGCATATATTGGTTTGATCTTGAGAACGAATGAGGAAGAAATTGATT
This sequence comes from Iris pallida, assembly GCA_029216955.1. NCBI lineage: Eukaryota > Viridiplantae > Streptophyta > Magnoliopsida > Asparagales > Iridaceae > Iris > Iris pallida. The sequence goes on along the minus strand of JANAVB010015519.1, from coordinate 27,072 downwards.
GCCATTGGAAGTCCCGTCCTCTCCATCGTTCATTGCTACTGCATTATCGCTTCGTCATTGCTTTTGCATCTCACAAAAATACTTTCTTGGTTTCAAGTAGGTCAAAAATTTCTTATTCTATCTGCTTTTATTCATTTTCTCTTGTATTAGGATCAACTTGTTCTCCTATAGTATACCTGGTGTATCTTTAGTGTTTGGCATGTGTTAAAGCAGCTTTTCCTCAAGAGTGGCGGAACTTCCTATATAAATAATTGTGCCATTTCTATCTCTCATGCTTTCAGGCTCACGCAGTCAGCTTCTGCTTGGTTAAAGTTGTTTCTTGAAATGGAAGAGATTTTGAATGTAATATTGGTTTGATACGTTTTGTCTTGATTCATTGTATCTTTTGTTCGTTTTGGTAAACTATTTTATTTTTCGACGTTCTTTACTCGTCTAAATTTTAGTCTCTTAAATGCTTAGAAATGGAAACATCAATGGGTCTCAATGTTCTATAGTGGTAGATAGAATTTTATGTGATTCACAAAGCTTTATGTACTGATTCATGTACGAAAAACATGAGACAGCCACCAGACTTGAAAATAAAGTTAAAGGCTTTTTTTTTTTCACCTTGTAAATTCTTCTCACACTCCTTTAACTATTCCTTTTCTTTTCCAGCTTGATGCTGTGATTGAAGCCGAGAAGCAAGCTGCAAGGGACCTGATACGGGAGAAGAGGAAAGACAGGGCCTTGCTTGCACTAAAGAAGAAAAAAACTCAGGAGGAATTATTAAAGCAAGTTGATGCCTGGCTCATTAATGTTGAACAACAAGTATGTCCTTATGTTTGAAGAAGGCATTATATAGCCTAATGGAAGTATGAAAGCAACTAATGCATATACTTGCATATTTAGCTTTATAGAGTTGGTACCTATTTCTGTCAATGCACGATGCTTTACTTTGTTGTTTACTTTAGTTGGCAGATATAGAATTGACAAGCAAGCAGAAGGCAGTTTTTGAAAGCTTGAAGGCAGGGAATGAAGCAATGAAAGCTTTACAAAGTGAGATCAACTTGGAAGATGTTCAAAAGTTTACAGCTGAAGCTAAGGCTTATCAAGATGTGAGTTTTATTGCACGAGTCTTCTACGCCTTCTGCTTTCTACTTCTGTTTATTTTACTAACCTTCTCACTCTTGCCTGCAACAAAGAAATAGATCTAGTGATAGTTTATTTGCGAATAGGTAGAAACTGTAAGTGGGGAAATATGTTCATGTACATATTGTCAGTTTCATAGACCTCACTCAATACTTATAGAAGCTACATTTCAAGCTTAAGCTGATTACATCCTTGATAGCTTTGTTCGAGCCTCTGCTAAATTTATTTGCTTTAGTTGTTGGTTTTTTGAGTTGTATTTGATTACTAAATAGAAGCGGTACCTTGCATACTGCTTGTAATTTTCTCTTTCTGCACTTAATTAACATACTTATGGTCTCACTTAATGAACAACAGCTTTGGTGCTTATTGTGATTGTCAGGATGTGATGAAAATATAGGTGCAAACAAGTCTCATCTTCTATCTATTGAAACATTCCTTTGTTGACCTTTTTTACCCATAAAATTACTTTAATCCTTCGTGTTATGATCTTTTGATTTATGGTATGTTGCTTTCTTTCAGTTTTATTTCTCTTTCTAAAGATCAATATGGTGAATCCTGTTAGGAGAGTATCATCTTATCATTTTCATTCCCATGCTCCATTCATTTGTGTGGTCTCAAACCACCTTTAGATTTTCTTTTGTAGTTTGTACTTTCTAGACCTTGAAGGTAACGATTTATTTTCACGATTGAAGGAAATAAATGCATCTCTCGGGGAGCGCCTATCTGCTGAAGATGAGGAAGATGTTCTAGCAGAATTTGAGAACTTGGAAACTGAGGTATGTTTCTTAGCTTCTCATAGATTGTTTTTTTTTTGAGCTTTTTTTAATTCTGAACAGAGTGATTATTCGGTTGCTAGTCGCTTGTCAGGTGGTCAAAATGAGTTTATGCTAGTAGTTGATTTTGTTTTGCGAAGGAAAAACTTTTATCACTTACATTTTTTTGAGGAATTATAGGTTAATCTCAGGTGCTATTTGACATTGAGGCTTTGCCATATCCCCAACAACCAAGCTATTTTCTCAAATATTAGGGTAAACCACATGAATCCTTTTTGTTTTTGATTCCAATATATTTGAAGGTCATCTCCTGTATAATAATTGGCCTTCACTTTATCGCGGGAGAACACAAAATATTTATAATTATCAGTCATCAAGATATAACTGAGGATTAATCTGCCGTGAATTCTTTATCATATCTTTGAGAATGTATAAATGTATAATATAACCCGCTTCTAAGAGCTTGAGAGCTAATGACAAGGCCATCTGAACTGTTTGCACGTACTTTACTAAATTAGTGACAGGATGAACTCAGAAGAAACAAAGTTACTTATTAACTGGTTCAGTATGGACACAGGTCAAACCATTTGGGGGTCTTTGAGCATCTCAAGCGAAACCTGGAAAAGATCATATGGAAAGAAAAATACCCAGGGATAATGGCTGTAAGGTCACTGATGGCATTCCCAAGTTCAAAGGAATAGTCTAGCTAAACTAGAAGGTGGTAAGATCAGAGAAAATCGTCTTTAGGTTGTTTGGACATGTGCAACGCAGATCAATAGATGCTCCGTAAGGAGCAGCAGTAAGATAGTAGTTAGATGAGCAACTAGGACTAGAGGTAGGACTAAACGAACATGGATTTAAGTTTTAAAGAAGGATACGTTTTTTGGTGATGTTACAAAGGACATGGCCCTTGACAGAGCTGAATGGAAGAAAAGGATTCAAACATCGCCTAAAAATTTCGAGATGAAGGCTTTGTTGTTGTTGTAATAAGTGACCGTTTTACTTCGTGTCGACAAAGGTACCAGTTTACTCCCATCACTAAAGGTCAACTGTTTGGTAACTACAATGTGGTCATTCGAGGTAGAATTCTCACACTAGCAGGAAACAAGGTCTACTTAAGTTATTGCGTGTCCATGACAAATTTATAGATGAACTCAGGATAAACAGAAAGGAGGGTATTTTGATTGGCATTGGAGAGTACACCCTATAATTCTTTTGATGCTCAATGACCGTCTACATTGTTTTGGTGCTCATCCTCCTTGCTTCCTTTCGACTCTTGGTTTCTGTATAATGTTGGATGTAATGACACAAGGAAGAAGTGCACCATTGGTGAATGCTATTTCCTCTACATTCCTCCACAGGCTCTTTTTCGATTTCATCTAGTATCTCAAATTCATTTATATGCTTTGTGCGTGGGTACAGATCTTGAATTGAAATCAACCAGTCCTGGTTGAACAAATTGTACCCAGAGCCTATAGACCAGATCATTTAAGAAGATAAATCAGACGTCTCTTTAATTACGGCAGCAAAGTTTGATACTGTTTGCCTTAGATTGCACATCGAACAAAATTAGACATCTTCACTGAGCTTTGCAATTAAAGCAAGACGAAATTCTTCGTTATTAATGACCATGGAAAACTCTTTTCCTCCTCGCACATAAATACTCTCCTTTGTTCCTTCACAACAGCTTAACCTTCAAGATCTGCCTCCAGTACCTGCTTCGGCGCAAGAAGCAGAAAGACCTCAAGCTGACGAGAGCCTTGAGCTTCCTGATGTACCCACCAAGAAGCCAGTCCTTGTCCAAGACACCTCACATGAAGAGCCAACAAAAGCAAAAGGTTCACTTTCCTTTCCATGTAAACCTAAGTGCATATATCATCATTCTGGGTTCTGATTTGAAGTTGAAATTGCAGTTATGGAGGAGCCACTACCAGCCTGATCGAGAACAGAAATCCAAACTGACGAGTCACATTGCGTGCGCGGCTTGCTACAGGTGGCTTGACTTCTGGATTCGTAAAGTGTCGGATACATGTATTTTTGTCTTCTATAAAACTTATCGATACTCGTTGACCTTGGACATCGTGTATACTTTCTGGATTATTGTTGTTTCGGATGCCAAAGTTTTCAGGCATCTAAATTTATTCAGGAAATGTGTATAGATTAGTGCAACCATGGTAGACACGCTGCTGCTGTAAATTTACGCAAGTTATTTGAAGTTTTGCTGCTATGAACGAGTAAACAAAGTCTCTTAAATTATAGGAACTTTTTATTAAAATAAATGTCTCTTAAAAATATTCTAAAAGAATGGTACTTTTGGAATTATTATCAAACAACTTTTTTTTTTCTGAAATATAATTCAGCTTAGTAAACTCTCAAACATCAAACTGCTTTTCTGCTATTTACAATTATTAGCAGGTGCGCCTTCCGTCGTGATTGAAAAATTTCAAAGGGTGTTAACCACGGTTTCTGTTTTGTTTATGCCTCTCCTTATTCTTTTAGGAGATTTGAGCAGCTTTATATATATATATATATATATATATATATATATATATATATATATATATATATATATATATGTCCAAAAATTCAGTTACTTCGACAACTAGTTTTATTCTTATTAAAATTTAAACCTATAATTAAAAAATGACATATTTTAGCAAATGCCTTCATTGCGAATATATAAATTAGCATATACTCCCACTTATTTAAAAAATAGCAAATATTTCTATTTTTTTATATACAATATTGAAAAATTTAAGGTATACCTCCACTATTTAACCAAAATTTTGATTATTTTACTCATAATATGGACATTTGCTAGTTTTTTTTAAAAAAAAATAAGTGGAGGTATATGCTAGCTTATATATTTGTAACTGAGCATTTGCTAAATATCCATAAAAATATTATAATTTTTTCTTTTTTGAGAGGATTGGAATATTGTCTATAATCTTTATTCCTTAAAAAAAATTCCTAGACCTTTTATACATCAGGTTTCAGTGAAATTTTCAATAAAACTAACATGTCGACACTAATTTTTAATTTTTTTTATAAAAAGCAACATGCTTTAGAAGTTGAAAAATATAGAACCATGGTGGCGATGATTAAAAAAAATTAAATTAATGTGATAATAAAAAGTAGGGGTTCATTTAAATTAAGGAATATAGAAGGTAAAGACAGAGAATCTAAATTGAATTTTTTTTCTACGAGATAAACTTAACAAAGTCAACAAAAAAATAGAAGGTAAAATGAATAAAACTAGGGGTTCATTTAACACCACCCTTTCCAAAATGCAATCCCAATGAGAGTTGCGTTGTTGTTATTATTATTATTATTATTGAATATAAGAGAAAAAGAGAATTTTTTTTTTTGGAAAATAAATATTGTTGGTGAAGTTCGGGTCGGGTTGAGATGTGATCCTTTCCCACCCGACCAAGGGGGGCATTTATCCACTGTGGGTTCCTTTCTTGCGAATCGCGCTTCCCTCGCTTTTTCCCACTTTTTCACTTTACACAAAACAAATAAATAAATTCAAGAAGAAGAAGAAGAACTTCACTTCCTTCTTCCTCCTCCCGAAACCCTAACCCTAGATGAGAAGAGGGGGGCGATGGGGAACAAGATGTGCGGCGGGCGCCGGCCGGTGGAGGAGCGGCTGACGCGCCCGCAGAGGATCCGGAGGCAGGCGTCCGACGTCGACTACAGGAGGCTCCGGAGGCTCATTGTGTCCGAGAAGCTCGCCCCCTGCTTCGACGCCGCCGACGAGCTCCCCTCCTCCGGCGCCGATCTCGAGGAGTGCCCCATCTGCTTCTTCGTAAGCTCTCGTTTTAATCTTCTAGAGGCTCCCATGTTTCACGGACACAAATACGACACCAAACGGACACGCCAAGACGGACACTGCACCTTTTTTCTTCCGACGCGTCCTAGACCTAGTGTGTTTAAGGGGACTTCTAAGTAAATAAGAAAATTAGGGCGGTTATGTAAAAGTAAAGAAGATTTAAGGGACTTATATGCAAAAAATATTATATTTTCTTGTTATGGAATTTTAGATCATCCACATTGCAGACACTCCAAAGTAAAGAAGATTTAAGGGACTTATATGCAAAAAACATTATATTTCCTTGTTATGGAATTGTAGAGCATCCACAGTGGAGACACCCCAAACACGTACTCCAAATTATTAGAAATTGTGTAAATTATTACTTTTAGAGTGTCTCCTTGATATTGGCACACAATGTACATTCCAAATAAATACTCCAAATTAACATCTTCCATCTTTTTCCTTTTTTTTTTTTTTCCATGTTTGGTAAGATTTTTCCTCAATATTTTTTTCTTTATTTTTTTTTCATGTTTGGCAAAATTGGTTAATATTGGTGGGCTCAGTAATTAATGTAGTGGAGCTAGCACACGCTCCAAATCTGGAGTGTCTCTTAGCTTTCTAAGCAATTTTCAAGTATGGACACGTGCCCATTGTAGTAAGTGCTACAAAATTTGGCTAAAGTCAAAATGTAGTATTTGAAATCTCTCCCACTGTGGATGCTCTTACAGAAATTGAAATGTTATGTGTTTATGTGATCTAGTTGCACGTACACGACATGGGGACAATATCACCAACACGACACACACACGTTGGACTGTCACAACGACTGTCCGAAACGATGTGATCGGTAAGTGGCACCAATTGAGTTCCCATGATTAGTGAGTTTAACAAAAGATAAAAGTTTAATGCCCAAATTGCTTAATTTTTGTGTTCAAAATTGAATTGGTTGAATGATAGGATAGTATTGTAACAGAACAATGATAGATTCTTCATCCTTTAATTTTGCATTGCAACCGCCATTGTTCAAGATTATTTCATGATTTAAGCAAATAAATTTTAATATTTATTTTATCTTTGAAATGAGTTATTGTCCGGTGGCGAATTCTCTGGAAAGAACATGCATTTGAGGGATGTCTAACCTTTATTAAGATTTTGTCCCAAGTTTTTGGGTCGGCCACATGAATCCATTTGCTTCATTTGGCTCTATTCATCCTTCCTTAAAGAGCTACATTCCATGTTTGTTTTCATCTTCACCTACCGTAATAATGTGTTCTACTGTAATTTTATCATTCATCCAACATTAACTTCACACCTATTAGCTTATTTGTTAATCTGTTTTTTTTTTTTTTTTTTTCTCATTTTGCCACTTGCATTCAAACTACACCTGGTCTTGCACTAATTTTAAGAATCATGTAAGATAAAAGATGAGTTGTGGGCTTGGTCAAATGAATTAATGTTGCCAAAAAAAAAAAAAAACACACGTTGTGCGTCTACACTTTTTTTTTTCTTTCATTCTCAGCTTTTCTACATCTTTTTTTCTTTTAGAATTTTGGATGAACTTAGCCTGAAATTTATACAGTAGCCTAAGGATATATATATCTTGCTCCACCTTAGATAAGTTACATAAGTATAAAAGTGTACAGAAGCTTTTGTTTAATTTGCATATTCACATCCATCTCCAATTTCCAAAAGTTATGGCAAGTTTCAAGTCAAGCCCATAAGTGTACATTTGTTGTTGTGATACTTCTTCCGTTGTTGCCTTGTGTTAAATATTGCGATCCTTCCTAACTGAGGGATCATGGTTACCAGAAATCCCCACTAAAGACCATCACTGGTTAGTTGCAGCTCTGAGCCATGTGACAGTTGACAAAGCAGACACCTTTTTTGATATTGATCTAATGCCTGATATCCCTTACCTATAACAAACATTACAATACGAAAAGCAAGACTACAATGGTTAAAGATAAAGGCTAGACTACATGACCAGAGAGTCACTGAAACAAACATCCCTTACCTTTGTTTCTATAGACATTATAATACGAAAAATTCTTAATTATATTCTTCATCTTTAATATAAGGAGTGTGAACTAGTTGAGAAATGCTACATGTTGTGGTCGTCTTAATTTTATTTTTCTCTGGGTTATTTCTCCCTTTATTTTCTCTGTTTATTCCATCTTTTCTAATTGAGCTATTTTCTTCATTCGTAGTATTATCCAAGTCTGAACCGCTCAAGATGTTGTGCAAAAGGGATCTGCACAGGTGAGGATACACTTGATTAATGGTTAATTGCATATTTTTTGCACCTACCAGACTTTGTATCTAATTCCATGCATAAAGCATTCGTAATTTATTTGCCAACATTTCTCTCTTTTCTTCTATCTCAAAATTTAGAACAGATTGCTCGTTTTTAAGTTATACGACAAAAGGCACTCCCAGGTAACAGCTATTGTAGCATAATAGGCCACATTTTCTTATGCTTATTTGGCCTCACCAGAAGAAAATTTGTAGAAGCCTTCTCTTTTGGGCATTTCACTTATGTAAGGGTGAGGATATAATTTGAACGTGTCGGGTTGAATATGTACACATGGGTAAGCGTGCTAGCTTCAAGCAAGAAAATAATTAGATGTCACTATATGCATAATTGGCTTATTGTAATTCACATGTTTATGTTTTAGTTACCTGAGTAACCATTATTTCTCCATCTGTTTTAGGAAACTGATTTTTTTTTCTTATATTTTGTAGAGTGTTTCTTGCAGATGAAGCCTTCCCGTGTCACTCGGTCTGCTCAGTATCCTTTTACTGTCAGTTATTTGACTATTTCTGTAATTCTGTATGTTGGAATGCACTTTTTAGAGATCTCTATGATATATGAAATATGCCAATAAGCATCCTGGCTTGCCTGTAAAGATACAAAGAGATGACAAATCAACATGATGCATTTTAACATTTTGGCCTGCCCCTGCCCTTGTGTCATAGTCGTCTGGACTGCAACACTAGAAAATTTAATGATTGAATGAACCTAATTATGTGTACATTTGCTGAAAGTCGTGTTGCAATAATATTTGCATGGAGAGTTTTGTTTGATTGTCTAAGATGGAAAGTTCTTTTTGATGATATATTAATACCTCTTCTTAAATTTCAGCATTTCTGTTCAGTCAGGTTGACGGACTCTATGTAGCTTTGTTAAGTTGTCACTTCCATAATTCCATTGAAAAGGTGTAACCTCTGTGACTATTCCCTTCATAAAGGCCTAATTGCATGTGGCAAACTCTGTCTGTCATTTCTCTTTTCTCAATGTTGAGTCACTTGCTTAAATTAAGCGGGGCTGCTTTGCCTAATTGTTGATTGGTCAATATCACCAAAGGCCCTGGGTGTGGGGTGCTACTATGGAAGTCACCTCCTGAGTCCTGGTCTAATTGCCCAAGTGCACGAACTTCAACACAAAATTCAAGATGACATATTAGGTAACAATCAGTTTATCGTACTTGACTGCAAGTGCACTGAGAAAAATTCCTGTACGTTGATAAGTAGGTCTTCTGCAATTTGCTCTTCTTCTGTCATTTATGTGGGTTGTTAATTCTAGGTATTATACCATTTAGTTTTCTTCAAGAGGGTTAGGGGTGCTATATCTTCAGGAAGTACTATGCAATACTTTTGACATATCATTTTTCATTGTATTTTTTTTTATATTTGATGATGCGCTGCCATAAACTTTCATTTTTTGAATACTTATCTTAAAAAAAAGGTGCCCCTTCTGCAAAACATCCTGCTATGCAGTTGAGTACCATGGTGTTAGAACTGAGGAGGAGAAGGACTTGGAACGGCAAGTACGTAACTTCTCTTTGTTCGGTTCTCTAGTTAGTGTCCACTGCAGCTAATAGTTCAATATTAGCTGGACAACTTAATTTTACCCGCTGTCTTTTTGATTTTAGCTTTGTGGCTTTCTTTTTCTGATGGTGAAGGGAGGAGCAGAAGGTCATCGAAGCAAAAAGACGGATGCAATATGAATCTCAAACTGAGGAGTGTGTCGTGTGGGCGGGCGAACCCCAGTCTCTTGTGGAATTACTACGTCCAGTAGATGTTGAGGGACCATCCAGTTGTGATTGTACTTTGGACTTGAATCTTCAACCTTTTTGTCGATTGACATCCATCAATGACTTACTGATAACTCAATTCGTGCTCATCGTAGGCGTAGGTGAAGTAGGAGGCGATGTACAAGTAGAGTGTTCTGAAGTGCAAGAGAGTACTGATTTGGGTGTTTCACCTGATCCAAATACATGCAACACAAGGTTTCCTTAACTCTTGAGCCTTTTCTTTCTTTATGGATATTAATTTGCTTCTTACACCTGTAACCTGTTCCTCTAATAGTTATATGCTTGGAATTAGAGATATTATGCATGGCAATACTTATGTCTTCCAAGAGAGTATATTACTCTAGAATGAATGAATTTAAATGTTCATGTTTGAAACTTTCAAATGACCTATTCAGCGTGTGCTTATTGTTGGCTGAAGTAAAAGTAGTTCAAATATGCGGACTTCTATAGGTTTAAATTGCCATTGAGTTTTACCTTGCTACTAGATTTTTGTTTTGGTGAACTTAATGCTACTAGGGGTGAGTATTCGGTTTATTCGGTTCCAACCGAACCGAATAACCGAAAACCGAATTGGACCGAAACCGAATAAGCAAAACCGAAACCGAACCGAATTGGTCAATACCCAAACCGAATTAAATCGGTTCGGTTTTCGGTTTATTCGGTTTTTGGGTTTATTTGTGTTTTTTTTTGTTAATATATATAATTACTATATATATATATATATATATATATATATATATAAACTAAATTTTCTTATTCGGTTTTTGGTTTTGGACCGAAACCCAAAACCGAAACCAAATAAGAAAATTTAGTATTTTCAAAACCGAAACCGAACCGATTTTTTTTTAAAACCGAACCGAATCTCTTATTCGGTTCGGTTCGGTTTTCGGTTCAAAACCGAATAATGCTCACCCCTAAATGCTACACTGTTCACAAGCATCAAAATGTGCGGAACGATCTGAGAGAATGGCCAAAACAGTCTTCATCTTAGTTGTCTGAAGCTTGATGATTGGTTTAGCCTTGATTCAAGTACCTATCTGACAGAAGAGTTGCCAAAATTTCCGCAAAAGCCTAAAAGGCTGCAACTAGATCTTTTGAACTGTTGTTTCCTTCATAGTTCAACTCCAGCATCTCTCTGTTTAACCATGTCTTTCAGGAGAACAACCTAATGTAGAACACAATTTGCAACTCAGAAATTGGATACATTCCTTTTATAAGAGTTAATTAGCATACTATCCAGAATATTATGGTTTCAGTTTTGCAAGAAACTTGTTATATTTGTCAATTTGCAACTCCCATGTTGGACACAATGAGGACACCCAAAAAAAAAAAACACAGGGGTGCCCAAATTTATAAATGGACATGCCAGAAGTGATGCCGTTTCCTTATCATGTTGTGTGTGTTCTTAGCCACGCAGCTGGCATAAGCAAGTCTCATAGAGCCATCATTATCTATGCACTAACAGTCCCTTAGGGCTTCTCATATAGACTTGTAGGCCAGGCCATCACTGACCTTAGCTTTAGAGGTCGGGCCATCATTTGGCATCACGGGCTAGCCTCTGCTGCTGCAGGCTTAGCCACATCAATTGGCATAAAACGGAGTCTTAACGGTCGACCATGACCCCTAGATTGTCAACCAATCAGGACTCCCCTTAGCCTCATGGGCTAGGCCACCATTGACCTTAGCCTCACACGCCAGCCTAGCCACAAGCCCAGTCTCACGAGAATGCTAGATTAGCGCGCCGAATGCTAGCCTCTTCGTAGACACAAGCAAGAGTCTTATGGATCCGTCATGACCGTAGACTGATAGCCCACCAAGGCTCCTTAGATAGCCTTCCAGGACAAGCCGTCATTCGGCCTTATTCTTGTAGGCTGGGTCATCATTGACCTTAAAAATAGCCCTACAAGCTAGCTTCTCCACGGGCTTAGCCTCACACATAAGCCATTTAGCATCGTCACGTGCTATTCCACCGCACTCAAGGGTGGAGACTTAGGAATCAGTCACGATTCCTTGATTTGATTACCCAAGTGGGTAGGCCGTCGGCCAACCCCTCCATGAGCATCATCCTAGTGTGGGCCGACAAGCTTCACCACATGAAGTCGTCCTTGGGGCCCGATGTGTGTGTGTGTGTGTGTGTGTGTGTGTAGAGAGAGAGAGAGAGAGAGAGCTCCCCCCTTCTCCTGCGTGAGAACGAGTAAGAGATCAAAGCTTTTCCTTACTCTTTAATGTGTTAGCTCCCTACAGATTACACATTAATTCTGTTCGAGAACTTACACCATAGATTCACAAAGGGTTCGTATATTGTATCAGTCCCTTGAGGAGTTTTCTTAGAGATCATATTGGCTACGAGGAATTCCAAAGCATCCGAGAGGAATCCTTATGCTAATATCTCACAAAGCACGGAAGATAAAGTAGATCCGTGTCTTGTCATCGGACCGTCAACGGAACAAAGTGGTCGATGCCGACCAGACTCCCACCGACACACTTCCCCATAACATATTTTTGTAGGAAGATTCCCTTGTAAACTCTCATTGAGGGTAAAACCATTGTTATTTTTTTTATGTTAAAAACACAGTTTTCCGATTATTTTTCATTCTCTTTTCCAAGAACACCAGAAAAGAATATTTCATTAGAATGTGTAGGGTTATTGTAGGCTATCTTCTTACTCATATATTTCCTAGCTCAGGAATTCAATGCCAACTTATAGTTGTCTGATTATTGACGTATATGGTATGACTACTTCAGTTCCTTGTTAGGAAGGGGGATGCCTACATGGGTTCCAGTTAGTGTCTCCGATTGGACAGAAATCTTGAAGAAGGAATCCGTGACAAATGATGTAAACAAGGAAACACTGACACACCAACGCTGTATCATGTTGTGTCCATGGTTAACATGACACAAACACTCCAAAATACACTACGACGCCAAAATTATTGTCGCACCTGTGTCTCCCTGTCCATGTGACATAGCATGTAATGGTATAACACCATTACAAAGAATGGTTTAGCAGTGTATAAAAGGTTTTACACCTATTTCGACGATTTAATGGGCTGTGGTGGTCACGTAATTCCATTGATATAATATTTGAGAAGCCTTTGGATGAGAAAATTTGCTTCTTACTTGGATGAACTATTGATCTTAGTTCATTATGTGTAGGCACGAAGAACTTGATGTAGATCTTGAAGAAGTTATGGTGATGGAAGCTATAAGGCGATCTCTTCAGGTTAATTTCGTTCCTGAACTCAACCAATAGCACATGCATCATGATTACAATTACATTTTCATGATGATGTCTGGTTCGCTTGTGAAATTTGCATCAACTGCATATCAAATTGTCATCATCCACGACTTCTTTGTTTGTTTGATAGTTACTAACATATCATAAAGATTGTTGATGCTCGGTTCATTGAGATACATTATTTATAGCTAAATCAGTCTGACTAAGATTGAGGTAAATTATTTTGATCTGTTTCAATACCTGTCCTCCAATTGTTATACTCGTTATGTTGGTAATCCTTGATCACTTTTTAAGTTCAAATTTCTTTTTTGCCAAAATAGTTTGAACTCCAATCTTGAGAATTCAAACCCCGATTTCAATGTTAGATGTTGGAAAAATTGAATGTATATTTGAAAATAATAAAATTAATTATTTTCTATTAACGAATCTATGACAACTAATAACTGAAAATGTGTACGAATCTATTCATTGGCATTTCCATTATGTCTCTTTATTTCTATAAAAGCACAAGTGCTTGAATGAATCAAATACACAATTAATTCATCCATCATCTAGTATTAAGTCTAAGAGAGAGAGAGAGGGACTACCAATATTGCTTCGACGAATTCCTACGGTGTGAAGTGCTGCTACCGAAGGGAAGAACCGTTGTATCCTGGGAGACTAATTGTCATTAAACCGTAAGCACCAATGCGGGACGAATATTGTCTCAAGGACATTGAACCAAGTTCAAGCCTCGGTTTCGGTTAGACATTAATTTATATTTTATTTTCAGATTCTATATACAGAGTTGTGAATTATTACTAACATTAGACACAGCAGCAAGTAATCTCAGAGTTCAACAAAATCAGGATTTTGACTGTTGTGCGAATTACATCTTTGACAGGATTCTAGATTGCGGCAAAGTGGATCCAGAGGAATTGGCAGCCCCAGCGAGGGGTCAAATCCCCCCGGAAGAGCTCTCCAACCATGTCGTTAAGGAGAGCACCTTTCATTCTGTTTGTTAGCTGAGGGCGTTGCGGTAGCTATTGCAAGATTAGCCAAGCACAGTGGCGTGCAGCCGCGCATTTCTGAGCCAGGGTGTGAAACAATCCAGATTGGAAGCTGTACTTTTGAACCTAATAGCCCCCAGCCAGAAATTGAGTTTTCGGCCAGTTTTGGCCTCCGCATTGGGGCTATAATTGGAGAAACCATTGTTTCTGGTACAGAAGTTCCTATATCAATGGGAAATGCCCTACCATCGAGTGCAGTTTGAACTATTGATTTACGTAATTGGAAGTAACCAATTAGGTTTACGACGAAACCTATGACCGTTAGCTACAGGGTTGAATGCATGATCGTGCTCAGATTTTCAGGTTTGCTGATCGAATCCGCATGCCTTTTTCGCCTGAGGGGAACTTCAGCATTGCCAGGATAGTTTTCCTTGATGGTTACATGTGTTGTATATAGATCCTCTCCAATGAGTGGTGGTGTACGCAATAAAATCATCAGCTGTGTACAGAACTGGAGGACTATTTCTTCACAATGTGATGCAATATGTAAAACTTGTAATCCTTATTGGCGTGCATTTTAAGGATCTGTAAGTCTACAAAAAAAAAATGCTGAACCCTAATTGACTTTAGACTTTTTTGCGTTCAGTAAAATTTATTAAATTTGATGGTGGATAATTTGCATCAGGATGTGGTCAGATTTTTGTTTCTTAGTATTACTTTTAGAGCATCCATTTGTAAATTGGAGTTCTTGGTTTTAGAAAGCCAAGGAGAGGGACACGGGAAAGAAGATAAGGGTATTTTTGTCAAAAAAAAATGGTCAAACCAGTTGACCGTCAGTGGAGGACGGTTTCCGTCAAAAGTGTGGGGTACTTTACATTGTTGTAATTGTGTGGGGTGCAGCTTGAATTATGGTAAAAAAAGTGGGGTGCCAGTCAAATTTTCTCATTAAATTTTTGTTTAGGAGGAAAACAGTCCTAAAAAATGACATTGGTATTCCTCTTGGTTATGGTATTAATTTTGTGAAAAATAAATGTTATATCTACGAGAGCTCAACCGATAAGATTGCTTATTAAGGTATTAGAGAAGACAATATTTATGTCTTCTATTTATCATAAGATACTAACAATGCAGATAAGTTCCTTTATACTAACAAAGATGACAAAGATGAAAGCTGGTTATGGCACATGCGTGTAGGACATGCTAATCTTGGCCCGATCCGACCCGCGTCCAGCCCTAACTATGAGTAGGGATGGCAATTTTTTCCGAACCCGACGGGGACCCAATTTTTTTCCCCGATGGAGATGTGTTTGGAGATTTTAAAACAGGGGGCTGGGATGGGGATTAAAATAATTCGCCGGTAGGATTTAGGGCCGGGTAGTAGTCCCCGACCCCGATTACTTTTACCCATATGTGCAATCTATTGGTATTAGTTAGACATTAATTCTCTATTGATGAAAATTAGGTTTTATTAACCTATCCTGGTAGTTTTCTTTTTGGGAATGAAAACGTTTTTTTAAGCTTATACTGTACATGAAACGATGTTAACGGACGAGGACGAGAATTGAGAAATCCGACTCCGAAAGTGTTAACGGAACGAGGACGTGGGTAAGAAATACATTGTTCAACAGGAATGGTGATGTGGATGAAAAATTAAACCTGACAGGAAATAGGGACGGAGATTCGAACACTACTTGAAGACGGAGATGGATGGTATGATCTCCGGCCACGACCCACTCCGTTGCCATCGCTACCTATGAGTGCCCCATTGCCATCGCTACCTATGAGTGCCCCATTGCCATCCCTAACTATGAGCGCTTTTAATTATCGTATACTCCAATATTTAAAGCTTGGATGGTTGGTTGGTCTTATGTCTTCTAGAATTTAACTTTATGAAAAATGTCCTCAAATATGAATATAGAATAACTGATGCACTGATGAAATATTTTCTACCACCAACTGATAAATTCAGACAAAATTTATCAATAACTAATGCACTGATTGAAATAGATTCAAGGAACACATTTTGCTTTAGTGCCATCTCAATTGTACTAGTAGATGGACGGTCAAATACACCATTTAAACATACTTTCAATTTACGTGAGAGACTGGAAATCCTTTATGCTTTCAATTACACATACATATCAACAGTTCTTAAAATCTATTGTACCAGCTTGCAAGAGTCAAAAAAGTTTGGCACCATGGGCAAAGCAAAGCACACTTGACCAACTGTTGATCCTGCCTGTGGGAGTCATGTCCGACTACTCAGTGATAGATTGAAAGGTAATGCAGGGAAGCTATGTTAAAACTGCGAGCATGAAAGGTACCACCGTCTTCTGGGAGGAGCCGAGCGTGCTGTCGTCAGCTTGCGACGCGACTTTCTCATTAGAGGAGAAAGTGGTCCCCAGCAGAGTTGCCAGCTTGTTTGCCATTACAAGTGTTCGGATAAAACTTTTATATAATAACAAACAGAACATAGTACAATGTAGGCTCTCGTTGGGATCCTACATTATCAATGTAGTCTCTTTGCTGTTCCTCGGCTACATCTGGCCCAATTTCGCCTGATTATAGGTCAAAGATAACATTATCAATGGTAAAATAGTTAGCGAAAAAGACGAGGAAATAAATGGACAGTAGACGAGACAAAAAAAATCAAGCAAGTGCAAGTGGGATGATAACCTCCAGCAAAAAAAAAAAGTGATATCCCATGAAATGTTTGGATATGTATGTTATGTCATTTTCTTTATCTAGTCAAAGTATTCACATCAGGGCTATATATATATATATATATATATATATATATATATATATATATATATATATATATATATATATATAAAAGATGCTAATCACCAGTTTTTAAACCTATGTCTTTGGAAAAGTCGAAGGAAACTGTAAGATAAGAGCATTAAATTTCAACTAATGAATTAGGTATTAAAAAGGTTAAAGCACTATTCGAGATCAGCACTACCTGAATCTGACACGCACACACCCAATTAGAACCCAATCTGTAGCCAAAGAAGATATCCAAATTCCAGACCCGAACTTTAACCGGTTGGTGAAGGGGTCTGCACAAATATTTGAAACCCAGCAAGAAAAAGACCTGACCTAAGTAACTAACTTAAAGAATTAATGCCTCAAATCCTAGTCATCATAGATCCTAAAACCACCAGATGTAGGTCAAGTGATCTGCACCCGACCTGCTCGCAGGACACCCGAGATAAGTCAATCACAGGACTGAAGAAAATGTGTGGGAGATGAGTTTTCAAACCCATGGTTCTAGGCAGCTTTGGATTAAAAGAGCCCCATAGGATAGGAATCAAAATTGCAATTTTCACCATAAAATCATGGATTAGTATAAGACATCATCACAAGCTTTTTAGATTATCAAGTATTAACAACTGAAACAAATCCTTTCCCTTTAAAACAAGGTTTTTTTTCTATGGGCACCACAAGATTTACTGGGGACGTCATTTTACTAGGGGGCGTCCCAGGTTGGAGGAATTTTTACTGGGGACGTCCCGAAAATTATTTGGGGGCAGCCCAATATTAGGATTTTTTCTCTCTCCTCTCTCCCCCTCCTCCTCCTCCTCCTCCTCCTTGCTCCAGCGGAGGGGTAGCGGTTAGCGGATCTGGATCGGAACCCGTCGGATCCGCGTCCGCTTCCGATGGCCGCGGCCGCCTCCCTCTGGTGGTGGCGCTCAACTGCCTGGAAGACCCCTCCGCCGAGCAGGAGTTCCTCTCCGGCCTGGCCGCCGTCGAGCACGTGCCTATCTCCCGCGTCTCCTCCGGCCGCATCGAGTCCGCCGCCGCCGTCCTCCTCCCCTCTCTCGCCTTCCTCCCCCGCGCAGCCCAGCGCCGCCTCCGCCTCGGCAGCCTCCTCCTCTGCCTCGGCTTCCCTTCCCCCCTCCTTCTTCTTCTTCTCCTCCTCCGAGGACTGCCAACTTGTTGGCAGTCCTAACATTATGTTAGGACTGCCAACATGCTGACAGTCCTAGGACTGCCACTAAGTTGGCAGTCCTAGGACTGATTGGTGTGGTGCCCCAAGTAAAAAATTTTGATGGCAAACTTGTAATTTTTTCAAAAAATTTTGGGATAGCCCCAAGTAAATGTTGTGGTGCCCTTAGAAAAAGCCTTAAAACAAATGAACTGCAAGAAACTCCAAGTGCACTAGAGATGAGATTGAAGTCATAATCATACAAACGACTTTCCAACTGCAAACTCAGTAAATTAAATTAATGATAATTGACAGCAGAAATGTATTGTGGAAAAGAACCTCAAATTTTTTAAGCAAGATTAGTTGTTCGCGCCTTTTTAAAGATTATACAATCTTAAATGCACTCTAAATGCCAGGTCCAAATACTGATGAATAAGACATTTCACCAGTATCTGGATAAGTTCGTCGTAGTATTTATCGACGACATCCTGATATACTCGAAGACGCCGGAGGAGCACACAGAGCACTTGCAGACAGTTTTGGGGATTCTGAGGCAGGAGAGGTTGTATGCCAAATTGTCGAAGTGCGAGTTCTTTTTGGACCAAGTGGAGTTTCTCGGTCATGTAGTCACTGGAGAGGGGATCTCAGTGGATCCCAGGAAGATTGCTGCCGTTGAGACATGGAAGGCTCCGACGTCAGTTTCAGAGATCAGGAGCTTTTTGGATTTAGCAGGCTATTATAGGAAGTTCGTCCAGGACTTTACTAGGATAGCTGAATCCATGACGAAACTGACGCGGAAGGACGCAGAGTACATCTGGTCAGAGGGCTGCCAGGCAGCGTTTGAGGAGCTGAAGAGGAGGCTGACGACCGCTCCAGTTCTGACATTACCTTCAGGGTCTGGAGGTTTCACCATTTACAGCGATGCTTCAGGAAAGGAGCTAGGATGTGTCCTACAGCAGCATGGAAAAGTGATTGCTTATGCATCTAGGCAATTACGGACTCATGAGCGGAACTATCCTACCCACGACCGAGAGTTAGCAGCGGTGATCTTTGCACTCAAGTTGTGGAAACACTACTTATACGGAGAGCGAGTAAAAATCTTTACTGACCACAAGAGCTTGAAGTATGTGTTCACGCAGAAGGAGCTGAACATGAGGCAAAGACGATGGTTGGAGTTGATGAAGGACTTCGACATCGATTTACAGTATCACTCCGGAAAGGCAAATGTGGTGGTGGATGCGCTGAGCAGGCATCCGATGGCATGGTATCTGATAATAGATCGGCACTTGCGGGAAGATCTGGAGAAGCTCGCTATCGAGATAGTTTGGCCAGGATCAGTAATACAGATGATGGCGCTAGACATTCAGTCAGGTTTGATTGGGCAGATCAAGAAGATAGTACAGTCTATAGATGAGAGCCTCCGCAGACTTCGAGCCCAGGTTTTAGCTGGATTGCTGGATGACTTTACCGTAGCAGAGGATGGATCCTTGAGGCATGGCAGCCGGTTATGCGTACCGAAGGGAGAGCTGATAGAGGCAGTCTTGCAGGAGGCACACCGATCACGATATTCTATTCACCCTGGTGCCAACAAGATGTACCGTGACTTGCGGGAACATCTTTGGTGGCACGGGATGAATTGGATGTATCACATTTCATTTTAAGATGCCTAGTTTGCCAACAGGTCAAGGCGGTGCGTCAGAGGCCAGCTGGTCTATTACAGCCGTTATCCATTCCTGAGTGGAAGTGGAAAAACATTACGATGGATTTCGTTTCAGGGCTTCCTTGTTCCCAAGGATGGAAGGATGCCATTTGGGTCATCGTTGACAGGCTGACGAAGTGTACGCACTTCATACCCTTCAAGGTGGGGCTTTCTACCGAGAAGTTGGCAGAGCTATACATACAGCAGATAGTTCGTTTACATGGAGTACCAGTAAGCATCGTGTCAGACCGAGACAACAGATTCACATCCCACTACTGGAGGAGCTTGTAGGAAGACTTGGGCAGTCGGCTCAAGTTCAGTACAGTGTACCACCTGCAGACAGATGGACAGTCTGAGAGGACGATACAGACGCTAGAGGACATGCTGAGGACTTGTGTGCTGGACTTTGGCGGATCATGGGAGAGCTATCTGCACTTGGTAGAGTTTTCATACAACAACAACTACCAAGCCAGCATCGATATGTCTCCTTTTGAGGCACTATATGGTCGACGATGCCGTACACCGCTCTTTTGGGATGATGTTGGGGATAGAGTTATGCTTGGACCAGAGATGATCACGGATGCAACAGAAAAGGTCGGAATGATCAGAGACAGGCTCATAGTCGCTCAGGAGAGACATAAATACTGGGCCGATGCTAGTCATAGATCGATGGAGTTCGCCGACGGAGATATGGTGTTAGTGAAGATATCACCTACTAGAGGGACGATCCGGTTCGGACGAGGCGGCAAGTTGAGCCCCAGATACATTGGACCGTTCGAGATACTTGGCAGGATTGGAGAGGTAGCTTACAGGGTTGTACTTCTACCCAACCTAGTAGGAGTTCACGATATCTTTCATGTGTCTCAGCTGAGGAGATACGTTCCAGACCCCAGTCATGTGCTAGATCATTCAGAGTTAGAGATCGGACCGAGCCTTGCAGTTACTGAGCAGCTAATGGAGATATTGGATAGGAGGGAGAAGAGGCTGAGGAACAAAGTCATACACTTGGTACGAGTAGCTTGGAGCCGTCACTCTCCAGAGGAATCTACTTTGGGAGAGGGAGTCGGACATGAGGGAGAGATATCCTTACTTGTTCGACCAAACAGCCACGAGAGAAACACCCGTTCCCGCTTGATACCTTAGAGGTTAGTCCTAATAGTAGCCTTAGTCATTTGTTTGCATTGCTTGCTATGTTAGAATGTTTGTAGAGTCTTCTATCCTTATGAATTTCGAGGACAAAATTTCTCAAGGAGGGAAGATTTGTAAGCCCCTAGATATTTTAAAATATTTTAAATAAGGAATTATTATTTTAAATAACATTTATATCCTTAAAATAAATTATTATAATTTTTTAGAATTTTTAAAATGATTTTAAAGCCAAAAATATCAATTTGCAATTATTTAATTTGTTATTATATCAGTTTGCAATTTATTAAATTATTTTAAATACACTTTGCAATTATTTTTATTATTTTAATGTAGTTTTCAAATAGGCAATCTTCTGTGCAAATTTATTTTTGCACAGAGCTGTGCGGGTGGGGGTATTATGCAAATTCGATTTTTTGCACTTAACTAAGGCGGTTGGGGTTTTTTGTAATTATCGAATGTTGGGGGGGGGGGGGGGAGGGGAGGGGGGTTTCGGTAAGATTTCGTGACCACCGCCTTCGTCTAATCCTAATTCCTAAAATCTAGGTCGAAACCCTAACCGAAACCCTAATTGAACCCAGCCCCGTCCTATAAATAGACCCCCGACCTAAAACCTAACCCCACTCACCACCCCGACTGACCTAGCCACCGCTACGCAGTTTTCTTCTCCGACGAGCTCACCGGAGTTCGGCGCTGTGCTGTCGCCGCCGTTCCAGCCCTTGCCATCCCAATCAACCACCACCACCTTGTTCGCCTCGCCGAGACGAACCCAGCACCACCCTTCGCCGCCGACCACGACGCCTCCTCCGCTGTATAGCACCCCCGACAGCAACCCTTCGACGGACACGTACGTGTCATTCCTCCTACGTGTCAGTCGTGTCTCGTGTACACGTGTGCGGACTCGCCCAGTGTTGGAAAGTACAATGATGAGTTTGGACACGGCTAGTTCGAGTCGTGCGTGTCGTGCACGTCCCGGACACAAGATTCGACCATTCTTCGTGTCCTTAACTGTTAGGACATGAAGTATATGTTATTGGGTTTAGTTTTGGGCTATCGGGTTTCAAACCCATTGCTGATGGGTTTGGGTTTTACTAATATCGGGTTTAAAACCCATTAACCTAATTCATAATAAAACTAACTAAAACCCTATCCCTATTAAACTAACTCGAGCTGACCCCTTCGCCAGCCCGAGCCATGTTAAGCCCCTCCTGTTTCTTGTAGGCCGAGTTCGAGCCCCCCTTTCGTTTCTTTTTTGTGTTTATTGTTTTATTATATATATATATATATATATATATATATATATATATTATATATATATATATATATATATATATATATGTGTATATTTTATATATTTAGTGTTTATATATTTAGTGTTTATATATATATATATATATATATATATATATATATATATATATATATATTTTATATATATATATATATATATATATATATATATACTATATATATATATATATATATATATATATATATATATATATGTATATAAAATAATATATATATTATATATATCTATATATATATATATATATATATATATATAATATATGTATATATATATAGTATATATATATATATATATATATATATATATATATAATATTATATATATATATATATATATATATATATATATTTTTTATGTATATAAAATTATATATATATATATATATATATATATATATATATATATATATATATATATATATATATATAATATATATATATATATATATAATATATATATATATATATATATATATATTATATATTATAAAATATATATTTTTTTTATGTATATAAAATATATATATATATATATATATATATATATATATATATATATATATATATATATATATATATATATAATATATATATATATTATATATATTATATATATATATATATATATATATATATATATATATATATATATAAATATCTATATGTTTATGTATGTAGATAAATGTATTTATTGTATATATATTCCAAATATGATTTTGTGCAAATGTTGTTATGTACAAATTCACAAGTTATTTTATATATAATTTTGTGACTTGTATATTTCACTACTTTAATATTTATTATTAACATACTTTAATATATATTTTAATATATAAATTATTGTATTTTATTAATCATGGTCATCTGGTGTCCAAACCTAGCATGAATTTTTGGGTCCGAATGTGTCTAATACATTAAGAGTCTGTACAAGTCATATTGTACTTATATCTGGACTTCGGTTCAATTTCGTATACGTTGACAAAATACTAAATAATTAATTATTTATTTTCCAGGATTTGTAACTTGCTGTTTTTTGAATTTTTATATATATTTTAATTGCTGTAAAAATCTGGAAAAAATTGTAATTGAATACTATGTTAATTTAGCTAATTTAATATAATTTTTCCAGCATTTAATAAGTAATTTTGGCATTTTATAAAAATAGGAAAACAGAAATCATTTTCAGGATACATATGTTTACTGATTTGTAATAAATATTTATGAGGGTTTATAAATTCCAGAAAAATTAGTATAAATTTCTATAATTAACAAGAATCATTTTGGTACTTTACTTTATGTATAATTGATCCTTTTGTCTATCTTAAAAATTGTTGGAACATAGTATATAGTCTGATTTATTTATTGAGTAGTTACGACTTACAAAGTTTTGTGTTAATTTGAGTTATTGTAGTATTGAACCTCACCCTACACTAGTGTAAAGACCTAGTTTGGGCATTGTGTCACCCCACATTGGTCTCCTATGTTAAGTCGTCATTTGGCTAGGTGTCCAGTCAGAAAGTCGTGTCGCACTGCTAGTGTCTTAGTGTTTAACTTAGTATAGAAACTAAGTTTATGTATTATTTCTACAATGACGAGTCACCAGGCATCTATAGCATTTCTATCACTACCTTGCTTTGCTAAAGGCAAGTACCTCTACAAACTTTACATATTGTTACATCAATGAACTGTGATCGAAACCATGTTAAATGCTGATCCTTGGGGTAGCAAGTTAAAACTTTATATGTTACATTATTTGTAGTACCCACCATGCTTTATACTATTCTCATATCACTCACATGTTTATAAAATGGGTTATGGGAAAACTGATAGTTGGGTACGTGATCATGCCCCCTTTACAGTAGCGAGCAAAGTTTCATTTTATATGTTACTACGCCGTAGGCCTTTATCTCAAAGCGGATTTGTGCGTATGTACATCTATCATCGTATACGAAAGTACACTACATATACATCTGTCTCTATGACATATGTATCCTTGCCATGATAGATTATGATATAACATGATTTCTGTTCATTACACTCCTGTTCATTTCATGTTTCATATATTTAGTTTGCTAGAATCAGTACTTGCTCCCATTCTGACAGAATAACGTTGTAGGTATACTTACCGAGGAGGAGTTGCTTTATGATTCCTATTATGGAGTTGCTGCTGAGGATTAGGCCTTATCTTACGAGGATGTACCTGCGGGAAAACTCATCTAGTTTGTTTATTTACTTGGGACTTTTGAGAGTAGTCATGTATTAGACTATGTATTTTGTATCTGGATCTGTATCCAGTTTTATATTTTAGCCATGTACTCGGAACATACTTATATACGAGGTGATTTTGTGTTTGGATATATTCTGACTCATTATTACATATAGAACTGTTAGCACACTTTGGTCTTATCTTGTTATCTTTAAGAACAACTTACTACGTTTTTTCTCACAAGCATAGGCTGGACATGACTCGGCCCGGCCCAATAATTTGGGTAGCGGATCGTGACAGTTCTTCTTCTCGGAAAAGTTGGAGAAGAAGAACAGTGCTTGACCGCATGGCTTTTTCATGCAGTATGTTCCTGCGGCCGCATGGACACTCCAGTCTTCAAGCGGCCGAGCCGCATGAGTTTGTTCTCCTTAGCCGCATGGCTTCGGTTTCACTTAGCCGCATAAGCCTGTCCCCTCCCGAGCCGCATGCCCCCTTCCCCTCCCGAGCCGCATGAGCCATTCCCCCTTGGCCGCATGAAACCATTCTCCCTGGCCGCATGAGCCTTTCCCCCCTTGGCCGCATGAGCCATTCCCCCTTGGCCGTATGAAACCATTCTTCCTGGCTGCATGAGCCTTTCCCCCTTAGCCGCATGCGCCTTTTCCCCTGGGCCGCATGAGCCCTTAACCCCTGGCCCTTTCGTGCGCCCTTTTCCCCTTGCCGTATGAGCCTGCTCCCCCTCCCCGCATGAGCCTGTCCCGCTTAGCCGCATAGCTCTTTCCATAGTCGTGCACTCCTTTTATCATGTTGAGTGGTTACATTTATGCTTTTGTCTCATGACCCTATGTGTAACTTGGCTTCCTTAATAGAATGCTTGTACCATGTGATTCTGCACACGTAGCATGACATGATAGTGGTCCGTCGTGGCACACTTTTGATAAGTAAACCTGACATGATATACCCCGATATGCTGTTGTGATGGCTAGCATGACATGACAAGAATAAATAGCCTGGACACCGTGGGTGATTGTGTTTGTAATGAACCAGTATTGTATTGTATCATGTCTAGGACAGGGATCCCTGAGTACCACGGTCAGGGGTACCTACTGAAATTTACTAAGGCTAATAACTAGAATAATCCAGTCGTCATGAAAAAATTTCCTAGCTACAGGCAATCCCGTTATCTGGGCGCGCAAGTGGACTTGTAGCCTGCCGACGAGTAGGGCACATGTCTAGCACACTGACCCTTCATGAATGGATATTCGACCTGGATAACCTGGATGGTCTGCAGGGCTTGTGGCTGTTGGAATATTCTCATTGCATCCTGCTAGTAACTAGTCCCGTTATCTGGGCGCACAAGTGGACTTGTAGCCTGCCGACGAGTAGGGCACATGTCTAGCACACTGTCATGTGTTGCACCCTTCATGAATGGATATTTGACCTGGATAACCTGGATGGTCTGCAGGGCTTGTGGCTGTTGGAATATTCTCATTGCATCCTGCTAGTAACTAGGCCTGTGATAACCCTAGTTAGTTAAAGTATCAAGTCGTACTTATTGCTTGACCGTGAATGTTGGATGGAGTCTAAGCCTTGTCTTTTCCCAGAACCTGGTTACTTCAGTAACATGATTGCTTACGTTTACCTTGTCAATAACTGAGAGGAATAACTTCTCATCTCTTGATATTTATTGCCTTATTTAGATTTCATGTCTTAATTATCTTCTTATTTTAAGTTCTGATATGCTAGTTCTTAAGTGAAGCCTCCTTTGTGTCACTTGCTCTTTCTGGGATCTGACCCAGCTGGTTTTGTATGGCCAGATACCGGAGCAGCTCCAGAGGATCTTTCTACCTTCCAGCCAGATGGTGACCACCAGACGTAATCCTGGAAACGAGTGGGTTTATTTTTGGCTCTCCCACTCCATTGTAAAATATTCTTTTGAGGCGTTTAGACGACGAGCACGTGTTAGCTCGATTGCACTTTACATACTGTCTGCCTACGGACTGTAACATGATGAACAAATCCTAGGGTTGATCATGTACGACTGAAACTCTTGCTAATCTTCACATTTTGTATGATTAGCTTCATGATCATCCAAATATGTAATGTATGGGACGCCTTACTATTGTATATTTGGTGCTCTGACATCTTGTAGCTGCTATTACTTGCTTGAGATTGAGACAATAGGCTTGTTCATGACCATAAGAGACTGATGGCTTGTAGTTAAACCCTCATGTATCTAGACATATAGTGAGGTGGGTTACACTTCAATATACGTAGCTGGCTATGTCCGCCCCCGCTCTCCAGTATTCTGGTTTTGGGGCGTTACATGAGCCACAAGCACTACGACACCAGGAGGGTTACGACCGATGCGAGCTGCGGAGGAGGCTCAGGGGATGCTGCATGAGCATTTTCCTCTGTCAATGTCCTACTACTTCGTCCACAACAAGAATGCTATGGACGAAGATGAGATATTCCGTTCGCACGACGTCAAGCACTACGACACCGTCAAGATCTTGTTGGGAGACACCAAACGGAAGTGCACGAGAGAGCTACAGCTCTTAAACAGAGAACAACAGAAAAACAAAGGTTATGTGTTTAAGTGGAATGCACTTGCTGTGATGATTTAACTCAATAGACACTAGCCTTAAATAGGCATACAAGCATAAATGTTTAAAGCCAAAATAAAGGGAGGCTCCTGGACAACACATCCAAACACAAGACTAGGACAACACATAAGAATAGT
>JANAVB010015518.1:0-24598 GCA_029216955.1 Iris pallida | reverse complement strand
CCCACGACCTACTAACCAAATATGTCATCCAAATATGTCATCTCTTTTATAAAACTATAAAATGTGAGTCACATGATTATGATTGTAGATGTTTTTTTAAAATAATCAGTAGAATCCGTATTTTATAGGAGAAGGAATATGTTTGATACACAGATTTTGAGAACATTCCATGGTTGATGATGGACGTACAACAAAGTGCAAAAAGACCATACTAAAGAAAAAGTGAGAGTAGTAGAATATTAACCTTTTAGAGCTGAAGCTTGAAGTAGTAGTAATTGTTGTAATTATTCAATAATAGGGCCACACATGTAAAATTAATTGTGTTGGACTATCTAAATAATTAAGCTAAATTAAAGTGGTCTATTTGAAAAATTGACTTAAGTGTATAATTGTCATGGAAATAATGTGTAGATACCGAAAATAAATCTAATTTGATGAGGTGCTTGAAGTAGTATAATGTTGTAATTATTCAATAATATGGACCACATGTAAATTAATTGTGCTGGGCTATCTAAATAATTAAGCTAAATTAAAATGGTCTATTTGAAAAATTGCTTAAGTGTATAATTGTCATGGAAATAATGTGTAGATACCGAAAATAAATCTAATTTGATGAGGTGCCAAATTATATATATAATATATATATATTATATATATATATATATATATATTAATATATATAATATATAATAAGGGAGGTGAGGTGCGCCTCACGGTGAGGTGGCTATATGTCACCCTCCATGCTATAATCATGCACTTGCACACTTTTTAGTGCATAATGATAGCATTGGGGGGTGACACATAGCCACCACCCATAAGTGGCACCTCACCTCCTATTTCTCTCTCTCCTCTCTCTCTCCCTCTATATATATATACACACACACACACACACACACACACACACACACCACACACACACACACACCACACACACCACACACCACACATTGGATGGAAAAAATATATTCATTAGGGTTATGGCTCCCAACTCATACGACCATCAAAGAGAGAATTTTTTCTATTCTCTTCTGCATCCCCATCAACAAAGAGAGGAACAAAGATTTTATCTTTGTTATTAAGGGTCGTAGCGAGTTGGAAGATTGAACCCCATAAAGAGACGTCTTCTTCAAAGATCCATCAAGTCAATTAATGGATTCAGGTACGCTTCCGTATTTATTTTGTTCTTCATCTCATAAAACACGGATAATATTTCCAACAAGTGGTATCAGAGCCTCCTATTTGATTTATGAGGTCGAAGTTTTTGAATCCAATTTTATTGTTGTTTTGGAGCCCTAGATAGTTCAATATAATTTAATTTAGAGTTCCAATTGTTCGATCAAATTTTTTATTTTAATAAGTCATCAAAGGAAGAAAATTAGTCAGCATATACTAATTCGGATCTTGTGTTGCTCGTAAATTATATTCAGATCTAAAAATTCGGATCATGCCTACAGTTTATGGACAGATAAGGTTCGGTTGAAAAAAAAATCTTTAGAAATTTTGGTGGTTGGATCTGTTGCGTAGTGCATTCCTGGTGCATTGTACGTGTTGTTATTGTGTGGCATGTAAAGTTTAAATTTTGTGTAACTGTGCGGTATGGACACGAATACTAAACGATTCGAACACAGTGACATACACATGGCACCGATTTTTGAGTTGTTGTGCTTCGTAGTTACAAATTCTCTAGTTTCCATGACTGCATGTGCTTACTTCGTCAAGGATCTTTTAGTTGTTGTTTTTTTAATGAAAGTTTTCGTGCTTTCCCTACTTAGGCAAGGTAGCTTGGTTTGTTATGGAAAGAGCTTATTTTAGCATTATATATTCTTTGTTATAGAAAAGATATAATCATGTTGGGTTAGAATAAGTCAGTGGTGCTTGGGACTTAATATTTATTGAATATTGAGCTATCATAGTTTGTTTGTGTGATTGGTGTTGGCTTGTCATGTTATAGATGCCTTTATGTGAAACAAAAACACAAGCCCAACAGTATAATATTAGGATGAGAAGTTATAAAGTATGAATCTTTACTTGTGAGATCATTCTTTAGTTTTTCGAAGATCATTATTGGTTACACTATGGCAAATTGGAAAAGATGCTTTAGGATATTTGTGTTGCTCTTTTTTTTATAATTATGATATGGTTTAGGGATGGCAATATCCCCCCGAACCCGACGGAGACCCGATTTTTTTACCCGATGGGGACGGGTTTGGGAATTTAAAAACGGGGATGGGGACGGGAATGGGGATTAAAAAAATCCCCGATCGGATTCGGGGATGGGTATGGGTATAGTACTCCCCGTCCCGATAAATCCCCGACCCCGATTACTTATATCCATATCAATATGTGCAACCCTTTGGAAATGGTATGTTCTCTTGATCTAACTAGTAATATATATATTTATTTTATGAAAACCATTATTAACATGCCATGTAGTTTTTTTGAATGAAAATAATTTTTAAACTTATATAATGTACATGAAAATTTGTTAATCGAACGAGAGAAGGAGATGAGAAAATTTGGCCCGAAAGTGCTAACGGGGCGTGGACGGGGACGGAAAATGCATTATTTAACGGGGATGGGGATGGGGTAAAAAATAAAATCCGGCGAGGAATGGGGACGGGGATGGGGATTCAAACACTACTCGGGGATGGGGATGGGGATATGGTCCCCGACCCCTACCCGCCCCATTGCCATCCTAATATGGTTGAGCAAACAGGTAATGACTATTTTGTATAACGATTATGATTTGTTATGATTCATTTTGATAACACCAACTTTTGGCTAATTTTGGTTATGATTAAAGAAGATATCTCATGACATAATTACATGATTCAGTCTACAGAAAAGTTAGAATTTTGTTTCACTAGATTATTACATGAATTTTGTCAAGTAGATAATGCAAAGTTTGATCAAATTAAAATTCATGTTTTAAATCATGCAAATATTCACATGTTATCATGTAGTAGAAATTTCGATATAATCTTTATAGATTATTTGATGTAATCATTTGATTCATATATTCAGTGGAATCTAATCTGATGATTTATGATTATTTAATTTAAATATGCATGTACATAAGGATTTAGTCAACATTCAAATTTTGATGCCTTTTGTGACTAGCAAAAGTTGTCTAATGTTGTAAAAACTCATTGAAATAAAATGTCGCCGAAGTGACCTCTTGTGATAGTCTATGAGGGATGCTGGATGTTTGTGTGTGTAAATTCATAAGAGTATTAGCCGACCCAAAGAAAGGTTAATACTTGGCTGAATTGCACACGTAACT
Organism: Iris pallida; assembly: GCA_029216955.1. Lineage (NCBI taxonomy): Eukaryota > Viridiplantae > Streptophyta > Magnoliopsida > Asparagales > Iridaceae > Iris > Iris pallida. Next base: position 21,315 of record JANAVB010015518.1, on the reverse strand, counting down.
GTGATGATAAATGTGTGACAATTATAAGGTTTACATGTGAATAATAATCCTGACCCAAAGATAGGTTTATTATTTTACATGAATTATTGTCAACGTTTGATCATTACACTAAGAGTACCACTTACAGTTAAATTACTGTCGAAAGACTTGATATTAACGGTGTACTAGGTCTTGAGATGAGGTTCACCATTTGAATTTTTTGACTATTTTTGTTATTAATTAGAGCATTTTTGTTTTGTTGTTTTGTTCTTGTAACCCCTCTTTCCGAAATTTTGAAATATACTTTTATTATTTATTTGAATTAAATGATAATTTTGGAATAATTAATTTAAATAGATAATTATAGAAGGCCTTAGTCATGGCTAAGATTCGGAGTACAAGATGACTAAAATTTTTGGTAACGAGTGTGTAGTCGAGTGCTTTGACTAGTATTTTAGTCATGGTAGGGAAGGCCGAGCCATGTGTTCTAACTAGAAAAACTAGGATAAGTTGTGACATGACCCCTATAAATAATCTAATTAGGTTTTTATTATATTATGACTTAGGAAATTCGGTTGTACCAGACTAGTCCGGACTGGACCCAAACCAAAGGGGCATTTTATATATTGTGTATATATATAAGGGGCATTTATTTTAATGGTTAATAAGTACTTTTATAAATAATTGTTATATATAGGAAATGCTAATTCATAATTAGGATTAATTTGATTTTTAAGAGGATGACTAGGACTAGGAGTCCCTTCTTTAGTTTGACTATTGGGTAGTTAAGGTTGCTATTAGGCCATGTGATTTAGCTAAGAATTATTGAATTCTAGAACCCTATTAGATGACTTTCATAGAAGGATACACTATTGTATTTTAATATGATGGTATGACCATATGTGGGTAGACTATTTGCTTAGTAAAATTAGGCCCTCCTGTGATTCCATTTCTAATCTTGATCATTCGTGCAATTTTATCTTATGCCTTCCCTAAACATCGTCATATCGTGCGGTCTGTATTACTTATTTAATTTCCGTTAGCCATAGTAAATTGTTTCTCTAAATATCATATTTATTCCATTGGCTTTTCAGTTATCCATATGATAATTTCGAGTTAGTTTTGTTTAATGTTTTCCCCTCGATCCTTGAATATTAGAGAAATAAAAGTTAGAAATTTTTACTTCTCTTGTGTTCAATAATTTTCCTAATCGGTTGTTGATTTTCAAAAAGTTATACCTAATCGATCGTTTGATTTTCAAAACTGATTTTTTCAAGGACAGATACTTACTCCTTTCTATCATGATCAATCTTGTTGAAATTCTAGAAGCTCCTTTGAAATTTTATGGATATAGTTGAAATGGTTTTCGATGACTTATAATGGCAAGACAGTAGCGCACTGTCGCTATTTATTTGAATTATCGAGACTGCAGGTTAACTGCAGCAGCAGCGCACTGGCGAGGCATGATCCTTACGTTGAAGTAATTTCAAGTAAGCGTAAGTTATCGAATATTTTTAAAACTATGTCTTGGTTATCCTATTTTCACCTTAATTATCTTATGTCAATATTGGATAGAGTTGATAGGGTATTCGATACCATATATACTTACGTCATTAAACCAAGGATTTTATTGTAGCCAGATGTACACTGGCGAGACATAAGTTCTTGGTAAAGTGATTTCAAATATATATACGGTATTCGAATATTATAGAGACTACATCCTTTTTGGCATGTGACTATTGATTTTTATGGTTCACAATTTCATGAACTCTCGACGAAAAATTTGATTAGTTCTTACTTTCATCTCTTGAACCCTTCCTTTTATCTTTTCACTTTTCGTATCGTTATAGTTTCCCCTAGAAATTGTCTAAGCCTATTTTAAATTCTTTCCACTAGATTAATAATCGTACCTAGATTATGATTCTATGATCATGCCTACATAATTGAATCGTGCTAAAAACGATTTTGATTTGGATCACCTTACGACTTTTGATTGCAACTAGACTATTTTGATTATTTCGATCGTGTCAATTCACATAATGTTGATTATATAATCTTGACTAAATAATTCTGCTCAAATAGTAATCGAGTTAATCGTGCCAAACGAATTTGAATTTTGATCGTTCTTAAACGACTTTGCTTTTGACTAAACTATTTGGACTATAGTCGTGCCTACATTTCAAACTCTATTATTAATGCTTAGATTTTATTCCATTATGATCATGACTATTTCGATCATATTCATACTCGTGCCAAATTTTAATCATGCTTGGATGACTTGCATGGTTAGCCTTGATCGTAACTACATCCTACTCGTATCAAGATAATTTAATTCTGTTAGACTTTGTCTAACTTTTGATCGTTTATCATGCTTACATAATTTCAGCTAGTGGTTAATTATGCTTAATGACTTTTTAGCTAATCCTATTTTGCTTCTATCCTTAAGCATGCTTAGATCTTATCTTGACAAGATCTTTTGGAAAAAAAGGGGTCATATTTTGATCATGCCTAAGCAATTGTTCGTGTTAAACGGTTTCTTTGATCATCCTTAAACAACATTCGATTGTGACTCAATCATAATATATTTTGATTGTGCCAAATCATTTTTTTTCTTTTGTTTATTATTTTGATTTTATCCGCGATTACACGTGACTAATTGATCAAGAATCGTATCTTTCTCTTGATTATATCAATTGTCATTCTTATTCATATCGATTGAAATTTTGTTTCTTGTATATTCTTAGTCGTACCAAACCGTGCCCTTTGAAATTTCTAGGATAAATATTTCTAAGGTCGGTAGATTGTAAGCCCCACTTCCAGAGTTTTTAAAATTTAACCTTAGTTGTTTAGTTGCAGTTTTTAAATAATTTTCTAATTAGATTAAAAATTCTGAAATTAATATAGATATTTGAAAGGAAAGGATTTACCAAATTTCTTTTTTAGAATTTATAGAAATATTGTTCAAACAGTTGGATGATATAAAATACTAATTCATATTATTATTATAAGGCTATATTTGAATTTATGAATGTATCTTAATATTATGTAATCAGTTGAACTATCTTTGAATAACTATGTTGATCAAGAAATGATTTGATCGATCATAGATTGATTGAATTGCTTATATTATGAAAATAATTATTTTGATTTTCAATCCTTATCAATCTAGGAAACCCCACCAAAATAAAGGGGAGTCTTTTATTTTCTCGACAAATCTCTAGTCCCCAAAATTCCTAATCATCCAAATCCCTAACCCTAATTTCCAAAAATCCCTAAACCAATTTCCTAATCTAAAACCCAAAACCCTAACCCTAGTCCCTAATTTCTGAAACCCTAATCCTAACCCTAAAATTTTTCTTTTTCTTTTCACCTATTTGATCCATATTTTCTTATCATAAAATTTCCTACCTTTTCACCGATCCACCAAGTCCTTTTATCTTAGTAGTCCTTAAATTCGATGACGAATATATTTCTAAGGTGGGTAGATTTCTAACCCTCTTCCCGAAATTTTAAAATATAATTTTATTATATTGAATTAAATGGTGATTTTGGAATAATTAATTTAAATAGTTTATTCTAGAAGGCCGTAGTCGGTTAAGATTCGGAGTACAAGATGACTAGAGATTTTGGCACGGAGAGTGTAGTCGAGTGCTTTGACTAGTATTTTAGCCATGGTAGGAAGGCCGAACCATATGTGTGTTCTAACTAAGAAAAGCAGATAAGTTGTGACATGACCCCTATAAATAATTTAATTAGTTATTTATTAATATTATTACTTTTTAAAAAATTCGTTTGTACCAGACTAGTCCGGATTAGACCCAAACCAAACCCAAGCCATGTAGGCATATAGTGCGACAATGTCCATGTATATATATATATATATATATATATATATATATATATATATCTATATATATTATATATATATATATATTAAAGGGCATTTTATTGAAAATTAAAAGGAGCTCATGAAGAGCATTACAGACCGGGGTGGGCCGAAAGACAAAAGGGCCCTAGAGAGCATGTACATAAAAGCAACATAAGAAATGCACATTTTTGAAATTACGGAGAACCAAAATTTCGAAAAACAGCAGACCATTTTGAAATTTCAAAAATTGAAATTTCAAAATATCACAAAAAGTCAAACGTTGGGACAGGTGGGCGCGAGGCCCAATGGGCACTTTGCCCAAGGTTTGACTAGATATATATATATTATATATATATTTTTTTTTTGACTATAATATATAATATATATATATATATATTATAATATATATATATATATATATATATATAGCTACCGCACTAATATGTTATTGAGTCAGATGATAACATTTCTAGAATATCAGTAGATTTTTTCGTGGATTTGATAGGACCAATAAACATGAAGTATATGTATTCTCATGATTTTTGTGATTTTAGGCCAGAAATATATATATATATATATATATTATATATATATATATATATATATATATATATAATATATATAATATATATATATATATATATATATATATTTTGATATATAGATATATATATATATATATATATATATAAAATAAATATATATATATATATATAAAAATATATATATATATATTTATATATATATATATATAATTATTTTTATATATATATATAAAAAATAAATAATAAATAAATAAATATAAATAAATATAAATTATATATATATATATATATATATAGATATATATATAATATATATAATATATATATATATATATATATATATATATTATATTATATATATATATATATAAAAAAAAAAAATATTTGTGTGTGCTTATTTATATAATAATATATATATACATGCCATGTGAAGATATGTGCATTAAATTTTTTTTTTTTGTCAAATATATGTCAAGACTATTTTACTAGAAAATATATTTTTCTACATTTCTTTGAGGTTTAGGATATGTTACAAGTATATGTAAATATAAATAGTTATATAAAGGTTTAGTAAAAAAGAAAGAAGAAGAAGAAAAAGAAAATAATAATAATAATAACCTAGGAAATCAAATCAAACCTGTGTACAACCCACCCCCCAAAACAAACAAACCGCAACACAACACATATCTATATAATAGAAAGAGAGAATGGAAGATAAAACCCAAAACCCTAACTCATACCCCAGCCCCCTCCCCAATCTCTGGGCGGCCGCCTGACGTCTGTGCGCCGCCATGCGAACTCTGGAACCGCCGGGAATCGCGACCGGGGCAACATACCAACAGCAGCGCATGGATGCAACGGCAACAGCAACGCAAGTGGGCTCTTCGTAACACTTTTTCCTCGACGATCGCTTGATCGTCTTATCTTTTCTTCTGGTACGATCACAACATAATCAACTCTAACCCCTGTAAACTATTTCGGGTTGAATTCGTCGTATAGATAAGAAATCGAATCAAAGATCAGTAAAAATCATAGAAACCAATTTTTTGTAATCACGATTTCTAGTATTAAACCCCTAATTTGGAAGGCGAATTGCCGCCGTTCCAGAGAGAATTTAGGGAATCTATTATAATAGGGTTATATATTATATAAACAGGATTAAAATCCCATTATTACTTTTTAATTCTTGATGATTATCCAGTGAAATAAATCCATAGGAAAATCAAGAGAAGTATACGTAAAATAGCTTCAAAGTTGAAAATTTTACCGATACGACGTGCGTCCCGACAAACCGGGCGACGTGGTCGCAACCAATGAGTATCGAAAGGCGCATAGGATGTTGGCGACGTATGGGATTCGACGAAACTCAATTTCGTTGTACGTGCACCGAAATTGACGTATCCATCGAAATACCCCGTATCGGCCCTTTTGCAACTAGTCAATTAATTCGTGCACGTTCGTCATCTTGAGACGAAACTTACACTAACAGGACTGTATCATTTTTCTGATCCTGTGTGCCAAGTTTGGTCCGATTATGAGAAGATCGACCGGAATGCTATTTTGGTGGGCCCGCGACCCGATCCAATGGACGATTTTGTGCACGGCTCATCGGAATCCAAATTTGGACATACCTTTGAGTTCGTATCGAAAAATCGGACCCTTAGACATATACTTTGTAGAATTTAGAGACCATAGACTCTGGCACATTTTTTGGTGCAAAGCGGGTCCAACGGGGACATCGTTTTCATCCAAAATTATGATTTTGCCCATGTGTCCAGAATTGAACTTTTTGGTAGGCATTCTTAGACATTTTTTTATACCAAACACGTTGGTGATATTTGTTTCAGCATCCGGAGACTGTTGCGCGAGTTGACTTTTGTGGCTCACTGAGTGGTTGGATATATGGGATTTGCGTGCTACCCTAGCCAATCAGACTCCCGGACGCAACAGTATCATCTGTTTCACCAGCTAAGAATCCCAGGCAAGTACATTTCTGATAGTTTTCATATTTGATAACTTCTATGATTCGTGTACGTAGTATTGTCTTACTTTGATTTCTATTGATTCTCGACACGATGGTCACACACTAGATAATAGTTATGGATTCTTTACATGTGTTCGTAACCAATGTATTTCCATATTCGTGACCTGTTTGAATCCATGAGTACTATTCGGGCAAGAAAATCCATTAGTAACATGTATAATCCAGAACATCCTATTTGTCTATTCGTGTCTGATAGCAGTCGCATACTTCACGTGCATGGTGCCAGATTTTGTCACGACCCCACCCTGATTAGGGGCACGAGAACATGGGTACGTCCAGCCTACGCCGCAGTGTCGACGGTAGAACGCTGTATAGGTCATCTTAACATCTAACATCTAACATCTAACAACAAGATATATAAACATGTCATCTTCGCTCGGAGGTATAACATAACATCTCAACTATATATCTCAACACAAGTCTAGGAAAGATAGAGCATGATATGGAATCACATAAAAGAAAAAAACTGAATATAAATAGAGTTATCACACCACATAAGTAGATGTCCAACACAAATAGATACAAGACCTGAAATATAACTAAGTCACAACTAACAATCGGAACAATCCGATATAAACTGAAAACTATAAACACTAGACTAGACTAGGCACCCTCTACTGAGCTAAATGCTCCTCAGGCTCCTAAAGGTCACCCTCATGTGTCCCATAGAAGGTAGGACATTCACCATCATCATCTGTAATATTTTAACATGTCCAGTCAGGACAGGAACGAGCACAATACATCTCACGTAGTTCATATCATGTTGGAAAATGTAAAGCATGCAAAGAGTAAGATACATGGACTGTAAAAAAATATATATAAAAACGAGAGAGATTTGATAACTGGAAATATCTATATATATGATAAGTAAGAACTGTAGGTAACCTGTGATTTAGAGCATGAGATGGTTATATAAACGGTTTAGGACAATGCAAGGGTAACTCCATCATACGTGAGTGTACCATGGACATATACATGATTTCAAAGATTTCACAAGATGAGATTTTGATCACATAACCATTTCCTACACACCCTCCCCAATTAGTACACAACGATCCAGTCAAGTTACGTTACTTTGTACAAGAGATTTTTATCATGTTTGCTCACGTGATCATGAGAGTACAAGATTGCACAAGAGTATACATGAAAGCGGTGTACATGAAATACAAGATGTTTGTGAAAAGCACATGACAACTGTATCTAATGCACCCCGAGGGGGATAACATCGCATGACAAGATCCATATAGTACCAATCCATGATAATGACGTGACAGCATCATGTAAAGTAATCTAGAGCAAGAATATAAGTCCTAACAAGTATGAAATGATCAGAAAATGTACTCGCCTATCATCCTGTATGACTGATATGAATAGATGTCCGAACTGGTGTCACAGAGTCCTATTTAGAGTAAAACAGGTCACAATATATCCACAATGGTAAAAATAGAGTATACAATGCATACTACATGATTCTAGGTCAATCTAGGCCAAAGTCAAACTTGGTCAACTTTAACAGTCAAACTAGGTCAACTTAAGTCATACTTGGTCATAAGGAGTCAACTAAGTCAAACAAGGTCAAGCAAGTCAAGGTTAGTCATATCTAGGTCAAACTTAGACTAACTAAGGTTTTGGTCAACATAGACTAGTCACAAGGTCATTAGGTTAAGGGTCAACCATTAACAATCTAAGTCAACTCTATAGGGCTAACTCAAAACAATTCATAAGCTAACATAACTTAGAATACCTAAGATACCATACTACAAGGCTAAGGTATAACCAATTATTAATACTAGTATATCACACATAACATATATAAATACCAACCTTAAATCTATATTAAGCTAAACCCATACTCTAACTCAAATCATGAAATAACTCCTAAGTATCCCACTTAACCCCATACATATCTAAATCTTCATAGGGCTATCTACATAACCTCAGTCACAAAATACTCATATAGGTCAAACTCAATCAGCTAGCTAATAGTCTAGGGTTAGTCAATCTTAGTCAACTAGTCCCTTCTATATCCATCCAAGTCCATTCTAGGTCAAGGTTGACCTATAGTTGACCTTGGTCAACCATGGTCCACAAGGGTCAACCTTTAAGTCAATCTAGGTCTACTAGACCTATTGGTCAATCCTAACTCATTGGCCATAGGCCATAGGCTAGAATTCCTAGGGTACTTAGTGGATATATATAGATATCTATATCTATACAATATATATACATATATACATATAACATTATATATATAATATTACATATAGACATATATAGAGAGAGAAAAGGGAGTGAAGGGTTAAGGTTAGGATTAGGGTTAGTAAGGGTTAAGAGGGGTTTAGGGTTATGGGGATAGTGGGCTGAACTGTGAAGGGGAGGGGTTCTGTCCAGATTTCTGGAATCAGAAATCAACCACACACACACAATACACATATATATATACATACATAACTACATATATACATGTATATATACCCTCACATCTCACATACACACACATATATATACATATACATATGTATACAATATAAAAACACTCAAATATATGAACATACACTACACAAAATTCGTTTGAAATTTATTTTAAAACTCAGCAAAATACCAAAAACCCAAAACCTGGCACGACACCACGACACGACACGATGTGTCAAACACTCACAAAACCAATTCAGGTAAACACTGACACAGTGAATTGTCACCGCGTCGTGCACGCGTGCACCTAGCTCTAGGATACGACATGCGTGTCCTCGTGTCTCATGATCGTGTCCCTAGGTTCGCCTAGGGTTAGTCTAGGGTTAGGGTAGCCTGCACAGTATCCACGTGTCCTCAGGATACGGCACGAACACCGTATCAGTCGAGAAAACTCGACTGATACACACTGTTCTGCGTCGCATCGTGCAGTGGTTCTCGCGTCTCGTGGACACGACACGAGCCACGTGGGATCTCGTGGTCATGCCACGTGTAGACCACATATTGGGCTACACACTCGTACAAACACGAGGTGTCCAAGTGTCGTGTCCGTGCGACACGACGTGCGCGAAATCGGCTCTGTGCGTGTGTGCACTGTCGGTGCATGACCAGTGCACGTGTCCTTCGTGTCCTCGATATGACACGAGGTGTCGTGAAATTTTGGGGAAGGTGTGCGCAGATACTGACCCCCGTGTCCACACCAATTTTCACGTGTCCAAGTGATGTGTGCAGTGTGTACGAGATACGTGTGACCAGGACACAGCGTATTGCTGTGCACAGCGTATTCGTGTCCAATTTGGACACGAATACGACACAATATCGTGCTCAGTCAACTAGGGTTGTGACCTACAAGTCTAGGGCTACCCAAATATGTAATTTGTTTTACAAAATACTAACTTTATTCCTAAGTGGCATTTTCACCAAACACTATTTTTCAACCCTGGATACGTGTCCGATACGGACACCAAACCAACCCTAGATTTTACCAAACTTGTTCCACAGCTAGGGTATACCTATATGCATGCATTTATAAAGGAAAAACACAATATTAACTAGGTTTATAGGTATTTACCTATTGAGTGAAAACTCAAGATTTCAATGGAAGGGGGGTGTGTCCTCTTCACTTGTTGGTGTCCACATCTATGTGTCCAGCTTGCTAGCCTCCCTTAGCACCCTCTAGGTTGTAGGAACCCAATGCAAAAGACTAGGATGAGTTTGGATCTATTTGAGGAAGATATGAAGGTTTAAGGAAATAGGAATTTTTTAGGTTTTGAAACATGTAAATTGGTATGGGAATGAATAGATGGGGTTACATAGGAAGGGGGCATGCTAGGGGGTGCCCTTGGCTGGTCATGGCAAGGGGGTGTCCTCTTGCCTTCCTTCATGGTGAAGGTATGGACTTTCATGCCAAAGTAATAGATCTTTTGATGTTTTTAAGGAAAACATCTAATATGTAAATATCCTAGATATTTTCTACCTTGACTAATATGTAATATCCATCCTCTAGTCTCTAGGTTAGTGGCTAACCTCTAGATTAGGGTAAACTAGGTTAGGGACTCTCATGACAATAATTAAATAATAATAATTCACATAAATCCAATAATTCCTAATAAATTACCAAAATACCCCTTAGGCTAAAAAGCCCTAACTTGATGTTCTAAACCTATGACTAGGCTCATATGATCATGGTTAGTCTCTAGGTTAAGTAATCTCTAAGGTTGTACTAGCAAAACATCAAAATCACAAGTCGTGGTTTTTAAATAGTTTTAAATTAACTAAAAATCACCAAAAATCATAATATGGTTTAAATATCATTATTAAATAATTATAATTACAAAATTTCAAAATTACCCTTATTTTAAAAACTGGGTGCTACAAGTCTACCCTCCTTAGAAAAATTTTGTCCTCGAAATTAAATGGTCATACTCCTTCTAGGTCAAACACCCCAACAATCACAGTCTCAACACACAGTCCGATAATCATATACATCTGTCCAAAATCATGATACTCAGAATCTTCGTCATGCTAGTGAGCAAGGCTACAATATTCACAGAGTCCTCGACTAAGGTACATACCTCTAGAATTATGGTATTTAAAATTTTCGCATTGCCACATGCCTGGCCGCAAAAATCTTAAATTCCCACACCCGAAAATACGTCCAAAATCCGACTATATGTCCTCACTATGCCAGCTAACATGACTATAGAAGACTCTAGATCCCATAATCGAGACGACCTAGCCCATACGACTTATCTCAGAAGAAAATAATTCACAATGAAATATTCGAACAAAATTTATCAACTACAAGGAACAGATAGAATCAAATTTCAAGACAGTTACAAGGAGGCAAATGCGGAAATAGAATCGAAAAGGTTGGAACCTGTAATTAGCTCTCCCTCTGCCTGTGCATCATCAACTACCATGGCGAAAGCTCGCCCCGGCTGGCCTCCCTTGGCCTGCTGCTGATGCTGGACAAACCTCTGCTGTTGAGTCTGCAACGGTGGTCCCGTCTGCTGCCCTGTCGGAGCCCTAGCTCCTGCTGCTGCCTGAGCCAATTGTGTCAAGTTCTTGGGACACCCCCTCAACTGATGCTCTACGGAACCATAAAGCAAACACAGGCCCTGCCTCTTCCTACAGTTGTCCCATCCGTAACCTTGCTTCTTACAGAAGTTACATATAGGGTGCTGTTACTGCCTGGGTACCTGCTGGTGAAGTACATGTCCCTGGCCCTGAAGCGGCTGCTGAACTGGCCTCTGCTGTATGTGAAGGCGGTTGGCTGGCCCTGCACTAGAACTAGCCCCTAAGGCATCACATCCCCTCTTCGGCTTGAGGCCGAAGTCCTCCTCTGTAATTTGCGTCCATCAATATCTGATCGAACGTCGCGTCACGTCGTCCCGAGGTGCGGGTGCGCACTGCAAGAATAATCCCCTACGGAACTTACGAGCCTTCTGCCCCTCATCCTGGATCATATCGGGAGCGAACCTGCTAAGGCGGAAGAACTCTGCTGCATACTCGTCCACCGACGAGTTCCCCTGCACTAGACCCACGAACTGGCCCTCCAATGCTATAAGAGCCACGTCCGGAAAGAACTTCTCCTTGAAGAGCCTCCGAAAGTTCTTCCATGTCAGCCCTCTCACCGACGCATGAGGATCCGTGCGGTACCATGTCAGCGCGATGTCGAAGAATCGGCTGGCTGCGGCCGAAACCCAAAGTGCACTAGGAAGCTCTGCCAGCTCCATACTCTGCTGCACGTCCTCTAGCCAGTCGTCTGCATAAAGGATACCCTCCGTGCCCGTGAAGTCCCTGGAGCTCATCTTCCTAAAGTCTAATACTGTCCCCGGCCTGGACTGCTGCTGGTACGGCTGCTGGCCAGTAGGGCCCTACACCGTACCCGGTGCCACTCTCTCCACTGCTGCCAGTGCAAGCTGATACGAGTTCTCCAAGCTCTGCCTCAGCATCTCAATCTAACGTGTGACGCCTCCGACTGGCGCTGCGATGCCTCTGCCTGGACCCCTGAGTCTCCATCATCTGCTGAAGGAGAAGGAATATATGATGTGTATCCGTCGGTATCGGAGGCGGTGGCGGTAGCATCTCCGGAACGATGACCGAAACCCTCTAGGGTGAGGAGTAGTAGACCTCCCTGTGCAACAGTCGGGGTCTCCGGGATAGTGGAATCACTGGGGACAGTCTCGTGAACCTCCTCCTCAGCCTAGATCTATCGGGCAAGCTACTTGATCCAGTGGCCTGCGGGTGCATCTTCGTCATCCTGGAGACGAATTGAAACAAAGATCAATATGGCACATAGTATTTATCAAAGACAATTAATTTAATACAAGGAGAGTAATCATGAAATCAAAAGATCGGAAATTTCCTAGGTGTGATTTGAGAAACTCCTATCATGTCCTAGGTCCTACGTCCTAATTGCAAGCTCGTAATTAGTACTCTAAGTCGAGCACCATTACGAGATCGTACTAATTACGACACAGGCCTGCATGGGCCACCACAAAAATGTGTCACGACCCGCACCCTGATTAGGGGCACTGTTTGCCATTGATTGTAAAAGTACAGAACAGTTTTATGGGAGGACTGAACTTTAGACTCACAATACAAACTCGCTTGTACAAAGAAAGCCTAGGGACGAAAACCTAGGTATAGCAGTCTAAGTACAATTGTTTATTTTAGATTCTGGGGACGATAGAGGCTCGGAAGGCGACGGCAGCCCTGCCTTACTCCTTGGACGATCGGTATGCAGCCTTGGCTCCTTGTGAAAAGATGGTTGGCGTTGACGAAAAAATGCTCTTTTTGCTCCTCTGTTGCTCTTCTGGCTTCTCTCTTTCCGTGTATTTTCTCTCTGATTATTGGGGGGTCTCTCTCTGTATCTCCTCTCTGACCGTGTATATTTTTGCAAGGGAATGGCATCCTGCTATTTATAATAGTGGGGAGGCATCATTAGGGTTTGGCTGATTACCCATTCTCAAAGTGGCGGCGGCCTGATGCTTAATCAATCTAGACCATTCGTTCTAGGCGTGAAGGATCTGGGCCATAAATGGGGTAGCACTAAATCTTTTGGATAATTAATGCTGATTGCTTTAAATTTTTATGATTTATTGTGTATCTTGGATCTCCCACCACGTGTCCCATTGGTTCGATTAGGAATGATATGACCTGATCCCATTAATTATGAGGATATGGTCATTGGGATCTTTGTATCTCATAATCATCTTTGCTGCCAGCTGTCATTGAATCTCTGCCACGTGTCTTGATGATGGACTCTGCCAGAGCCGCATGACATCCATGAACTGCATGAGACAGCGTCTCGGCGAACCGCATAGGTATAGTATTTGTGAGCCGCATGAGATGGTTCCTGGGTGAACCGCATAAGGGTAGTAACTGCGAGCCGCATGGGATGGCTTTTTGGTGAGCCGCAGGAAGACGATCCTTGGCAACCGCATGAAGCTGTTCTTCACTGGAGCCGCATGGGAGTAGCCACGCGTCAATCTCGAATCGTGTCAGAGATTTTCTCCTATTTCCCAAGAGTCTGTCATTATGGCAGTGCCATTATGATGCTTTATGTCAGAGCCGTCAGCTGTCAAATCAAGACAGAGCATTAAATAGGTAGACTGCTCGATGGCCAGCTGTGTGAAGGGGTCTTCGTGGGTACACGTGGCATTGAGCCGCATATCTCTGTGAGCCGCATGTATCTTGCAACCACATGCGGCTGGTGGACTCTTTGAACCGCAGGACTGTCTCTATGCAAGCCGCATGGACTCTCCTGTCCGAGCCGCATGAGACTAAGAGTCTCTCTGAACCGCATGGAACTGCTCCTGTATGAGCCGCATGGGGTTCTCCTGCTCTGAGCCGCATAGATCATCATTCTGATATTTTTCATGCTTCTACAAGACCCCCTTCAAAGTTTTCAATTTTCAAAATTGAAATACTTTGAATAAGAAGCATGGCCTTTGTTGACCGTATAGATGGTACAGTCGCATGGATTTATCTGGCTGTATGAGCTGTGAGACCGCATAAGCTTTTTGCCACGTGTCTTAGCCACGTGTGCAAATCTTCTGCATTAAATGCCCTTGATTCGCCGCCTCTTTGGGGGGATCCCAAGGGTCAGTTTTGTTTTGATCGAAGCGATTTATTCTTTTAGGCGGCGTAGATCGAGGCATCTGTTTTGTTTTTCTTTTCGAGCCGCTTATAAGTAGGAGTAAGTTTATTATTTGAGGGTTTCTTTACCTTCTCTCTTTTGCTCGAACTCTTCGTTGCAGACTTCCTCTTCGTCCTCTCCTCTCGCGATCGGCAATGGCTCCCAAGAAGACTGCTGCTGCTACAGGCAAGAAGGCCGCGTCATCTTCTGCGGCTGCGAAGGGTAAGAAGGCCGCGTCTTCATCGAGTACGGCGGCGAACGTGGCGGCTCCTCCGACGGCTGACGTGCCTGTCTTCCACTCCGACGTTCACCCCGCCTATTGCTGGTAGGGCCATCAATATGAACTGCCATGGCTACGACGCATATTTTATGTACGAGCCTATATTCCCATGTATGCTGTGTGTCCGACTCATATTCGGATCGCATGGGATATGACCCAGGCCTGAGCCGCGTGAAAGTTGTTTGCATAACTGCTTCATCATCAGGCCGTATGAGCTCTTTCAAACTGAGCCGCATAAGCATATTCGAATTGAACCGCATAAGATTATTTGAACGGGACCGCATAAGCTCATCCTCGCAGGGCCGCATAAGCTTTTTCGAGCCGAATAAGCTTATTCGATCGGACCATATTCGCATATGCTCCTTTCGAACCGCATAAGCTCATCCGTACTGAGCCGCATGAGTTCCTTTCGAGCGAACCGCATAAGCTTATTCGAACTGGACCGCATGGGCTCTTTCAAACTGAGCCGCATAAGCTCATTTGGATTGACCTGTATGAACCTTTTAAACCGAGCCACATGAGGCTATACCGAGCCGCATAAGCATCATATAGTTTTGTGTTTCAGCTATCTTTTTTGACTTGTTTCTTTTTGCTTTTTCTTCAGTGAATCTGCCAGTAAATCCTGCGGGGGAACTTATAGTGGGTTCAAATCAATTCGCCTGGGCGTGCGTCTTGACGACTTAATTAAGCATGTGTTGAATCAATTCCCTACTGATGAGCCTTCGGAGAGGTTGAAGGCCATTGAGAATCAGACCCTCCATTACCTCCGTTCCATGATGAATACTGGGAAGCTGGATGGAAAATACCTGAAGCCTGTGTTCCTTTTTGGAGATGCTTTAATCATCAAGAATCCCCGAGTTTTAGAGATTTTTGAGAACTGGGATTTTTCTTTGGATGGGTGGCAATCCATATTCCTCTCATGGAACGTCATTATCCTTTGTCATGGTTCAATATGGTGTTGCTGGACAGGAAGATGGTCTGTAACTTAACTCCTACTCAATCAGGGATGTTGATGGGCAACATCCATTATAATCCGAACATGCGATCAGCATATGCGGGTAAGGATTCCGTCCTCCGGTATATGATGGGTCTGGCCCCGGGCTCTTTCATGAATGTAACGGTCCCAACTTCACACTTACTCAAGCTGATACTTTCTTGAATCGGCTTGTTCGCAAGAAGTCTTATCCCGTTGGTAGGCTGGCATGCCGAACTGGATAAACCCCACCTCTACGTGGGCCCAGTTGACCACTTGGGTTTTGCAGACTTACGGAACATTCTTGCGGGAGGTGGGACTTTACCAGGCCATTCGGGGCACTTGTCATGGGCTTCCTATCAATAAGCCACTGTTCGTGGCGCTCTTGGAGATGTATAGCCAGCGAACGGGGACGTTCTATGCACCCGGAGGGGAGTTGGGGCTTGCTCTCCATGAGATGTATACTGTCTCCAAACTTCCATGGGAGAATGAGCCTTTCGAGGTGTATACCCCGTCGAATGAGGAGTTTGAGGACTTGGATCGACGACTCCCAGGTTCTGTTGTGGTGTATCAGGAGTTGCTGTGCCACCATAGTGCTTGTCATCAGATGGCTATAAAAAACGGCGGATAGCTCCGAGGGGACCGCTCCCCACACCACATCCTGGATTAATTATCTTTTTAAAGTTGATCCTCCTGGCGAAGTTACTCCTCGAGCCCCTCGAACGCATGGAGAGGTAAGGGATCTGATGTCAAGTGTCAAGAAGTCGCGATCCAAGAGCGACATATTCGGGAGTCGAACTGACTCTCTTAGTTATTTTTACTACGGGACCATACAGATGTCAGAGAAGGCGCTCCTGGCTGGATTTTTAATGATATGGCTACGAAACTACGTAGTCTCGGGAGGAGCGGGTTCTATCGAGAGGATCGGTCGTCATTTCATCCTCCCTGCCGTTAAACTGGTATTCGGAGTTAGACTGGCCCTCCTTCCTGCTATGGTGTGTAGCATACACCATGGTCTTCGAACATTCTCGTCCAAGGTTATTGCTTGCAAGAAGACTTTGGATTTTGAGCATATAGAACTGCCTTTCCACTATTTGATGGGGTGGTTGGCGATGCACTACAGGTCTTTGATGGGACCCGGGATAGCGGAAGATGCTACAGATGAAGACGCTTTCCTTTTCAAATGCCATCGCCGGTCTTGGAAATATAACACTATGCCAGCTTGTCGGAGGGCACTGGCGAGGGTGGATGGGTGTGACTATTTTGTGTCTGTTCCTCCCTTTTCTGATAAGGAAGTGAGGAAGGTACATCTTGACGGTACCGGGCCTTCTCACTTTCTGTCTCCGGATATGCTTGCTTGGTTGCGCAATATCCGCCCCGCGTATCTGGTTTATCGCAACCGAGATAATGTGTACTTGGAGCCTTACCTGCCTAGTAGGTTTTCCCGCCAATTTGGTTATAGCCAGTTATTCCTTGATTGTCCCAACCCTTGTTTGGGTTTTGAAGGCAGCGTTCTTGATGGTGTCCGGACGTGGAATTATTATGACGCTTATCATACTCGGGCCAGCTTCTCGGTTCCCGATGCTAAGGCACCGAGGGAAATTTTGTACGTGGCTGCTTTGTATCACGTTATGGCGAACAAGCCTCCTGTTAACTTCGATCCGAGTACCAGTTTCATCGTGGGTACCGGTTTAGAGGAGAAGCCCAAGGGGGCTAAGGCTAGAAAGCAACTGGCGCTCCAGATTCCCCTCCCTGAATCAGAACCTTCCGAGTCGGCTGAGGAGGAGGATGACAATGATAGTGAAGGCTCCCTCTCTGGTGGGGGTAAAGAAGTAGCGGATCAACCGCTTCCCATACCCGATGAACCGGCGGAAGATCTGTTGCTTACTACACAAGAGGAAATAGTGAGAGAAGAACAACCTTCAGCTGTGTCTGGTCCCTCGCGTAAACGGGTCAGATACGAGTCTTCTGACAGTAGAGCTACCTTTTCCGTGAAGAGAGCTGTTGTTAGGTCTCGTGGATTACTTATTACCGAGAAGGGTGAAGATACAGACGCTACCCCCGGGGGTAAGACCAAGTCGTAGCCATCTCTTTGTTGTAGTTTTCTTTTCTCTCGGAGATATGACTTAATCACTTTTCTTTGTAGGTGCCCGATGAACCGTCCTCTCCTGAATCGTCTACCACCCCTGAAGTTGTTCCAGCCCTTACTGCTTTGATTAGCGACATGTGTGCCGCGGTCCTTTCTGTGGGGGCTCTCTCAGCGGCGACTGGCAGCTCCCAGGTTGTTGAAGTCTCGACCCGGGGTGGCGAAGGTTTCCTCGGACCTGCCTCTGAGACCGCTGAACTTCAGCAAGGCGACGTCGATCTCGGTGCATCTCCTCCCGAGGAGGCAAGGGCGGAGGAGACTATTATACCTAACTCGGAGGCTGTTGGTGAAGAGGCTGCGGTGGCTGCAGGCGAACCTCGGCCTCCATGCTCCTCAACTGGTAAGATAAGCCAGATATTGACTAGTGAGGGGGCTTATTTACTCTATCAACATATTCTCCGGGTCAAATCGATTCATGGTTGCCTTGGCCCTGCAGGTCCTGACCCTTTACTTCCCACCGTGGATGTTCTTGGGGAAGGCTCGGCCTGCCGTGATATGGGAGAAAGGAGCGTTCCTTCTTTTTTGCCGTTCCATGTCGAAGGGCCTCCTGCCAGCTCCAGGCCGACGGGAATGGGGTTCGCGATGGTCTCCGCCTCATCCTCCGCAGATTATACGGCTCCGGAGACTGACCTCTCGACCCTACCGAGTATTCAAATTTACAGGCTGCCGAAGAGGAGTTGGCCGCTGTTCAAGCGTCCTTCCGTACGGAGCTGGTTTCTCTTGTAGCAGGAGCGGCCGATTCTGTTGCGTCTTCTTCGGTGCTGCCAGCCACACTCCCATTGACACCCGCCTCTACGAAGACTCTGGACGAGGTGACGCAGGACGTGGTCGACAGCTTCTATCGTCATTTAAAAAGGGGCGTAGATGCTGCCATGAACGGGGGACCCCATTTTCTTTATCTCTCCAGTGTGCCCGGGGTCAGATTGCAACCTTGAAGTCCCTTCCTGGCGGGGTAGGATTGGCTGCACTGCTGGAACCTAAGCTGACCGAAGCCGATCAGCTTGTGACCCAACTACTGGCGATACGACAGGCGGGCTTGCCTGCTGCGATTGAGCGGGAGCGGGGCTTCCTCATTGCTGCTCGGGATAAGATTAAGCTGGCCTGAGATACAGCTGGGCCAGTTGTACGGGAAGACCTTGATAAGTTTTTCGCTTCGTATGACCAGCTGGGTCGTAGGAGTCAGGCTGGCCGTGCTCGGGAAGAGTCTGCTTCTCGTGGAATTGCTGATACGAAGGAGCGAATTCTTGGACTCCAGAGGGAATTGGCCTTCTTAGAGTCAGAGCTGGAGGCTGCTCAGGCAGAGCAGGAGTCAATCGTTCGGGAGGCCGATAAGGTTTCCCGATCTTCTGCTAACCTGGAGCGGGCCTTTAAAAATTTGCGGACAACTGGCAGGCTCACGCTCATCTGGAGGACGAGGCGGTGCTGACCCACGAGGCGGAGCGTCGAGCCTCCCGGAGGTTTGAGCGGTCGGTTGTTTTGCTGACGGACCGTCTCAGGGCGTTCTGTGCCCCAGAGCAGTGATCAGCTGTCTGTTTTCTTTGCTCTCTCTCTCTTTTTTGTAAGGGATGTGATCCCAAATGAAGTAGTACGTTGAATTTTGAATAAATGAGCATGTTTCAACTCATCATCTCTTTCTTGTACTTGTGGCGTCTGTGGAATTGGACTTGCTTGGGGATTTTTTTATGGACCTGTTATCCTAGGCGTACCTTAGTTTTAGGTACGGATAACAAGTTTGGACAGGATATCCGGAACAGCCGTGGCAAAGTGGTCATGGATGTTCTCGGTGCTAGAAAAAAGAATGCCGTAAAGCAGCTGGTCTCCCGGGGCATGGTGGGGTGGTGGATTTATGCTAAGAAGCTTAGCAAGGAATATTTGTGGACCTATTATCCTTGGCGTACCCTGGTTCGGGATACGATAATGGGTGAAAGGAAAACCAACATATTTGCTCAGAGGTTATGAGGACATGGCAAGCATGAGGGTTTTACCGTGGAATCTTCCTGCTCAGAGGTAATGAGGACATGGCAGGGAGGTTTCACGGAAGATATTTGTGGTCAACAGCGGACATTTGTGGACCTATTATCCTTGTCGTACTCCGGTTGTGGGTACAGATAATAGGTTGAAAGGAGACCGACATACTTGCTCAGAGGTAATGTGGACATGGCAAGTGAAGGTTTCTTCGATGGAGCCTTCCCACTCAGAGGTAATGATGAC
This sequence comes from Iris pallida, assembly GCA_029216955.1. Classification (NCBI taxonomy): domain Eukaryota; kingdom Viridiplantae; phylum Streptophyta; class Magnoliopsida; order Asparagales; family Iridaceae; genus Iris; species Iris pallida. The sequence goes on along the minus strand of JANAVB010015518.1, from coordinate 1,153 downwards.
ATGGCAGGAGTGGGCTCAATAAGAGGGGGTACATAGAACGACTCAGAGGTAGGAGAACATGGAAGTTCTATGTGAGGGGCGGTTTTTTTTGGTGGGTGAAAACGACTCAGAGGTAATGAGGACATGGCCGTTTTTCGGAAATTTGTGGATCGATTACCCTTTTTTTGTGTATTGGGAGCGCGGGTAGTGGATCATGAGGGAGGATCTCTTCCAGGAAGAAAGTTCAGAGGTATAATCGTACGTGACTTACTATCTGAAAGAGTGACCGGAATGTGAGTTCAGAGGCACCAGCGGGTACATAACTCGGTAATTTAAAATATTAAGAAAGTGGGAGTCCAGCTGCACCAGCGGGTACATGACTCGATAATCCGAAGGGAATGTGGGGGTGAGTTCAGGGGCACCAGCCGGTACATGACTCGATAATCTGAAATGTTGTGGATGTGAGTTCAGTGGTACCAGCGGGTACATGACTCGAAGATCTTGTAGCGAATGTCGTTTAGACATAATATTTCTTCAGGAACTTGTCGTTGATGGGCAACATGAGCAAGTCTCTGTTTTGCTTTGTAAGGCGGTAAGCACCGTTGGAGAATACCGTCTCAATGATAAATGGGCCCTCCCACTTTGGCTGGAATTTGCCGGCGGTTTTGTGAGTCATGACCATTGGCCTCCGGACTGCCAAGACAGATCGCCTACCTGGAATGTTCTGATTTTGACCTTCTTGTTGAAGGCTCCTGAGATGCGTGCTTGGTATAGCTCGATCCTTTGCTGAGCTAGGAGGCGCTTTTCATCTAAAGCCTCTAACTCTTGCAGTCGACGTCGGTAGTTATCATCGGTCGTCAATTGATGTGTGAGGCGACACGTAGTGAGGGGATCTGGGTCTCCAAGGGAGGACTGCTCACTCCCGTATACCAGGAGAATGGTGTATTCCGGTGGCTGTTCGGACCGTGGTGCGATAAGCCCATAAGCATTCGCCGAGCTTCTCGTTCCAGTCACGTTTGTTGGAGGAGACAAACTTCTTGAGGAGTTTGATGATTGTTTTGTTGAATGCCTCTGCCAACCCGTTTGCTGCCGGGTTATACGTCGAGGCGATATTCTGAATACGGTGTTTATCGCAAAACCGATAGAATGCGTGGCTTGCAAACTGTGGCCCATT